>JASZXU010000093.1:0-40779 GCA_035521515.1 Phenoliferia sp. Uapishka_3
GTCCTAGTCAGTAATGGGTAGTATGCTTATTTCAAGTCTTGTATTCACAAGGCCTCCATCATCGGAAAGCTGATCGGCCGCGTTCAATGGCCTGGGACGACGAAGACGGTCGAGGGTACAGCCGCGTTCATCACTTCGATGCTCTTTTGCGCTTGGGTGTTGAGGCTGACGGGAATGACGGAGGAATTCTCTGTAAGAAAGCTTGCTCGCTTGATTTTGAGCGTTCACGATTAACGAAAATAATTTCGTCGCAGCTCTTCCGGTACGGACTCGCGACGACTTTAGCTGGTCTTCTCGAAGCAAGTTCCCAGCAAAACGACAACCTTACGATACCAATCTTTATGTGGTCCATGGTTTCATTATTCGAAGTGTGAAGAAGTCAGAGGCAATCCAGTTGGGAGTACCGCTGTTGGAAGTAAATAAGTTTTTCGGGTACCCACCAGTTGCACCGGCCTTTCTTATCGAGTCTTCCTTCCGCTGTTTACAAAATTGTGAGCCTCCTTCGTCCTCTTTATCGTGTTGATTCCCTTGGGTTGCACAGAAACAAGGTCACCATGATTCGGAAAGTGTTGCCAAGCGGGGGCTTGCGATTCCTCTTCAACTCCTCACATGGCTATGTATGAGAAAGACCTGATGGGAATTTGAGAGGGTTCCGCGTGTCTGATATCTTCGGATATCACGCGATCCGAAATTGTTCGGTCAGCACTCGCTCAGTTTCAGCTGCAATTGGTGACACCTTCGTCCTACAGTGCAACAGACCTCTTCCTTACCGCGTTCCTACTCCAAAATTGTCTTATTCCGGAGCTTCGCGGACAGTGGGCCAGCAGGAACGGAACTGAACGTGAGTACCTCCTGACGTTACATCAGAGTGGGCTGGCTCTCACCGACGAGATCCTTACGTTCCCCTGTGCACTCGTTGTTTGGTCTCCAAGGGAAGCTGACTTTTCACTTTCACTCCTCAAAGTGAAAAGTCTTCTAAGGTGGCCCCAGAATACGACCACATGCCTTCGTTACGCCTTTGGCGACGATCTGCGATCGAACCCTCGTCGTCCTCGACTACAGTCCACTCGAAGACAGCGAATCGACAGGACAGTAAAGAATTTTTGCGACACTACCCGTTCTTCGTCGAGCACGAGCCTCGTTCTTGGAAGGCTCGTTGCCGTCGACAGCACCGAACTGTTGCCTCAGAGTCGCACGGCGGAGGGGTAGACGTCAACATCGTTCTGCGTGACTCTGCATGGAAAGGAAGATCGCCCAGGATGGTCGAGGAATGGAACTGGCTCGACTGGAAGCCTTGGGACAGCCCCGAAAAGCTCCGAACTCGAACTCGCTCAGCTCCGTCGGCGCCTTCGCGGTGCCGAGACCCGGCCATGCTCGAATGGACAATGAACAGGATTCCAAAACCGAGCCTGGAGGAGCTCGAAAATCTTTCGCTGGACGAGGAGATACAAGCGAGAATAGGCGTGCGACTTTCACCATCCTTCAAACCGACGTCTGAGGCGTTGTCGGTGCCAAATCTTACCGACGAAATTCTGCCTTCAAGCATTCCCACGCCAGCAGCCTGCGGCTCTGGCGGTGAAGACTGTGGCTTGATGCACTCCCATTCGTGTATCGAAACATGCCTGGATCGTGAAGGGCATCGCGTACTAAGATCTCGCCGATATTCGCGCGACCCACCCCCGATTCCACAACCGCCCTCCCCCGTTCGTCGATTGCGGACACAATTCGGCATCGGGCCGGAGAAGACATTCGGCGAGGACGACGACGAAGATGAGGAATACTCGGACCACTTTCGGTGCGGAACTGCCGCCCCAATGATACCGTTGTCACTTTTTGGGTCCCCTTCCTCACTTGAGGACGACCTTTCCGCCACTTCCCACTCTTCACATAGTCACGGACCGTCTATTCGTCGAGCATCATCGTCGAAGAACATCTGGCCGTTCCTGCACTCGTCTGCAAGTCAGGGCGATGTTGAGTCGACTCGTCGACGCTCGAGTGTCCTTCGTCGCATGAGCTCTACTTCACTCAGGCGGAATCAGTCTCACGAACCTGTGATTGCACCTCCGGTTTTGGGTGTGATCACACGTCGAAGGTCGACAATGGGCCCGGAGCCGATCTGCCCGACTGTGGAAGACATACCTGGACTCGCGGAGCGGTCCAATCTGCAAACCTCCCAGCGGCGGACGATTCTTACGGTAAGCTGTCAGTACGGCGAATCATCCTTATGGATTCGACTAATTTTGATGGCCTAGGTGACAAATCCTGATCCAGGTGTCTTCATGCCACCACTGGCTGGTGCGGACCCCAAACGATCTCGCCGGACAAACTCCTGGCCTTCAACGCCGCTCGACGCGGTCAGAATGTCGGGAGAATTCAGAAAGGAGCCATTTGTAGGGCTGGCCTTATGAACTTGCCTTTGACCATTGGGTCCTGAGCTCTGAGAGCGCCACTTCGCAGGGCGAGCGGCGCGACATTTCGCTGGCGAAAAAGTCGGGAGGGGACGCTGGGATGACACGTGTGAAAGCACCTTGAAATCGAAATGTTACCGGTTCATCATTAATGACATTGAGTTCTTTTTTGGGGGTGTGAAGACTGTGTGTCCTGCGCACGTTTTCCAGACGCCGCACGCCAGGCGACGCGCGCTCCCCGAAAGAGGTACCTGGTAAACCGCTACCGGTAGAGGCCGCCTCTGCTTTCCTATCAACCATACGCTCGCTCACCCAAGTCTAGGAAAATGAGCGGCTACACTCCCATCACCTTCACAAACTCGGCTCCTCTTGTCGGTGCGTCCACAGATTGCGTCTCAAAGGATGGTCGGCACTAATTTGCGTCCTTCGAAAGGCGTCATTGGCGGCAGTGGGCTCTACAAGCTCGACAACCTCACGATTGAACAGACTATAGATATTGACACCGTGAATATCTTTTCACCGAAGGTGGAGGCCACTGAGCTGACCTCGGAGCTCTGTGTTCCCAGCCTTGGGGCAAGCCTTCTTCGCACATCACCATCGCATCCCTCGTCACCCCGAATGGCCCAGTCTCCGTCGCTTTTATCTCCCGTGCGTTTCCTTCCTCTTGAGAACTCTCCAGCTCTGACTCTGCCATTTGCGGCTTAGGCCACGGTTCGACCCACAGCATCCCCCCTTCGAGTGTCCCCGCCCGCGCCAACATTGCTGCTCTGAAGGTGAGTGACAACGTCATGGCGCATCAAACTATCTGGGGGGCTCCCGGGTAAAAGCAGAGCCTCGTGGCAGCGCGCCGGCCTCAAGGCGAATACGCGAGTGCTGACTCTGAGCTTTCGCGAATAGCACATTGGTGTCAAGGCGATTGTTGCCTTCTCAGCTGTCGGCAGCTTGAGGGAGGAGGTCCGCCCGTGCGTTGCGTTTCCATTTGGACTCTACTGTAGCGCTAACCCGCAACAACCTACACAGAGGAGATCTGGTCGTACCGGACCAGATCATCGACCGAACGAAGGTGCGTTATACACTCTATGCTTATTGCCTGCATACTTGTGCTATCGAAACTGTTCGTACGAAGAGCTGACCTTCACGCAGGGTATCCGCCCGTCCACCTACTTCGACGGCTCGTAAGGAAATATACTTTTCTCCTTAGAATCCTACTTACTTACTCTCTTTTCGTATCAGAATGGTTGGCCACGCCATGTTTGGCGAACCATTCGACGTTCAGCTGTCGAAGTTTATCCTTCCCCACATTCAATCCGCGATTGACTCTTTCGACAACCACATCAACCCCTCCGATAAGCCCCTTCTTCACAACGACAAGACTCTCATTGTCATGGAAGGACCCCAATTTTCGACCCGTGCCGAAAGCAACATGTACCGTGGATTTGGAGGAGACATCATCAACATGTCGTCCATCCCAGAAGCGAAGCTCGCTCGCGAAGCCGAACTCAGGTAAAATCCATATCTCTCCGGATCTCCCAACTCTATCTTGACGAAATTTCTGATTGATACCCCCTTCAGTTACGCACTCGTCTGCACCAGGTGAGACTGAATCTTGAGCGAGCGGCTTCAGCAAACCCGCTGAGCAATCACAATCTACAGTACCGACTACGATGCTTGGCGTATCGGAGAGGCCCCCGTCACCGTCGAGGAAGTCATGAAGACTCTACACACCAATGCTGCATTGGCGAAGCACATCACCGCTTCCATTCTCGGCGCCGTGCACGAGGCTGTTGCCGGCGGCAAAGCTTTCACCTCGGCCGCTGGGGGTATGAAGTTCTCCCTCGTCACCGGACAGGAGCACACCTCAGACGAGGAGAAGTACAAGCTCAGGTTCATCCTCCCTGAATACTTTACCACCGAGAAGCCTACGGCCAAGTAGATCCGCTAGAGACGGCGTCCGTTGCTGTCAAAATTCTTCATCTAGAGGGTTACCGAACTGGAGGTTACCGGTCCCATCATCTGCAAGGCTGTTGCCTCCGAGAAGCTGACGAGAGTTCCTTCAAGTCGTTTGCGCTGTTCACCCGGCACGCAAGACTTGAAAAGGGGAAAAGTGAAGTTTACAATACTACAATCTAATGAGGCAAGCGTTTCGTCTGGCCAGTACAAAAAAAGGAGAGGGAGTACTACGTAAAAAAATACCAGCGGGAAATAAACAGCTGAAAAGTGGAGTGGTGAGGGGGTCGATCCAGACGAAAAGGTGATCTAGTACGAATAGGCCTTCCTTCTTCTCAGCCTCGCGTGTCGAGCAAAGGGCCCTTCAGTCCACCCGCCTGCGTTTGCTCGTCGAGGTCGCATCTTCCCAGGCGCGATGGGGAGGCATGCGTTGCTCGACGTCCAATTGTTCCGTTCGAGAAAAATATCGAGTGAGAGCGAGGGGGTCGGGCTCACCGGCTGGTAGCTGTCCAGCGGGAGTGACGACGGCTTCGTACTGAATCCGGGGGCAACAATTATTTAGTGACAAATTTGAGTAGGGTTGAAACATGTTTTTCACGAACCTTGGCTAGTGCGGGCGTGCCCAATAGCTTATTTGCCGATTCGATGAACTCCACCATCTCACTCTCGAAGGAAGAGAGAGGGTATTTGGCGTTCAGACGGATGAGATGAAACTCGAGAGAGCCGTCATCCGGAACGTTCAAGAACTGTGGCAACAAAGGTCCCAGTAAGAAAGACGAAAGATAGGGAGCGCAAGATAACTTTATACCTCGTGTGTCCTATCTCGCATACTTCGCTCAAAGTCGGCCTGCGCGACGTCTCGCGTTCCAAAGAGTGACATGGCAGCCTCGACCAACGAAATTCGATCCTTCTCTCTCCCAGCAGCAAGTTCCTCTTCCTCGTTATCGTCATCATCACTGTCGTCACTGTCAACGTCCATTGCGTCCCCAGCATTGCTCTTCGCGATGACACTGTGCGCACTTTGCGCAACTCGGCTCGCCCATCCCCGGCCCTCCCACACTCCACATCCACAGCCAAAAAGTGTTTCAATCGCGGCGGTATCGGTCCAGCCGTCGACGAGGTAACCCTCGAGGCAAGCCTGGATGAGCAGAGAGTGCAGGAGGGAGTACCACGAGGCGGTCACGTTGATCAACACTGGGTCGCTGGCCATGGAAACGTACTCAAGTCCTTCTGATTCGGCGGACGAAGCGCGTTCTCGAAGATCCGTCAGGAGGGAGGCGGAGAAGGCGAGGAACGACGGGATGACTTCCGAGAGCGGCTTTTTGGGGGAGAGACATCGCTCAAGGCCTTGGCCCGGTACACGTCGTCGACTTGAAGATGTGGGTATCGTGGTGATTGAAATACTGCAGTGTTCGCAAGAGGCGACCCGGTGGCGCCTGCACCAGACGGACGACGTAGAGGGAAGAATAGACGTCCCGTAAATCTCTTTGGCTCGATTGCGCATCGCTTGTCCCCTCACGATTCGGTAATCCATGTGCGGGGCAGCGGTGAGTTGCGACCTGCCCGATGGTGCACCAAAGACCGTTTCCGACTCGCGACCGGAGCCCGAAGCCTTCGTCTCCTCGAAGTTTGCTGGAGCCGGGTCGTCGGCGCCACTGCCGAATTTCATGTCGATAAGGCTTTGAGCGATAGAGGATGTTGCCCCACTTCTAGTCGATGAAGATGATGCGAGGACTCCAGCGGGATACAGGGTCGTCGATTCGGGACTAGTGAGGTGCTCCAACGCCTTGATCGAGGCTATCTCCTTTGAACTGCGAACGTCCTTCTGCACCAATTTCACCACGGCAGTCGCTGGCTCTGGGTTACACAAAAACTCTTCCGTAAGAGCCGCCAGCGCTACACGACGCTCAACGGAGGTCGGGAGGGGTCCTTCTCGGCGATTTGACCTCAGTAGGCTGGTACCAAGCTTAAAAAGGCCGGATGCTTTCTCGTCAATAGCGGCATCTTCAGGTGAGAGGGAGTAGAGGGAGGAGGAGGAGGTAATAGCGGCATATGCGGCAAGGCGAGAGGCCGTGGCGAGGTGGAGAGTGTAGGAGAGTATATTCGAACGGGAGGAACGGGAGGGAGCTCTTGGCGGAATGGAGTGGAGTACGTGGGATACAGGATGTTGAGGTGGCCTGCAGAAGGTGATTTGCCGTCAGCACCAGAACAGCATGCACATGAAACTCCTCCGAGCACCCATCTTCCACAAAACTCAAGTAGTCAAAAGCTGGAGGCAGATCAAACATGGAAGTCGGTGTACGACCTTTGCCGAACACCGAAGATGGTGTCAAGCACAGACTCCATCCGACCCAGCCCCAAGGAGAGAGTGGCCCAAACACGGACGCTGCGTTGAACTTTTGGAGGCTGGCTTCCCCGCATCGCGCACGCAATGTGATTGGCCCAATTGCGCGACCTCTCCGGGTCAATCCATCACAGTGGGACTCGTAGGCGCCATGAGTTTGGCAGACGATAGTGGTCCGTAATACATCCACAAGAGACCAAGACGTCGGAACGCGATCAATGCAGAGTCGCCGACGCGCCGTTCCGTCCCGTCCCGCCGCATTCAGTCGTCGTCGCCGGGCGTCCAACCGTCCTCGAAGCGAGCACCAGCCCTTCGGTCGTTGTGTAGAAGATAAATGTTCAGCTTACCTGTAGCCCTTGGGCTGAGTTCCATCAACTGTGGTGGTGGCGAGCGCGGGGCGAACACTTGGGTGCGTCTTGCTCCAAACTTCGAACTCTTTGCGAGTGATGAAATGCTTCTCGTTCTCCTTGAGCGATAATGAGAGGTCGTCTGTTCTCGAAGCTGGGATTAAGATGACTGGTGGGGACATTGTTGCGGTGGAGATCCGTCTCACGCAAGAAAGTTGTGTATGGAGGGGGCGGGCGGATAATGTGGCGAAAGTTGGGTTGGGCGCGTGTGCCGCGTTGGGGTGCTGGTGGTGTGGTTGTGTTCAGTGCAGTTGAAAGGAGAGAACTATCGGTGGTAAAGAGTTGTTCGTGTGGCCGGCGTGAGGCAGTCAGTCCCACCGCGAAGTGGACGGGCGCCTTCGGAAGCAACGCCGCACCTTCTCACGCAAGATCAAAAGCCGTGGAAATTACACTCCGGGCAACTTTTGTGGCTTGGACTTTCATTGCAATACAGGCTATAGCTTGACACCACTCAAGATCACATAACGAGGGCACTACCGAGGCGCACGGGCTGTATCTTTTCTCGCAGGAGGAGCTGAGCGCGAATCTGAGGCGTTCCGCTACGGTCTCGCGCGGCCTTCGCTGCCCTTGTACCGACTTTCGGCGTTGCTCCTGAGTCTTCCCCGAAATACTCCGCTCATGCCACCACATGTCGCGCGGTATCAGCTAGTTCTGAAGGCAAGTAAGTGCTGTGCGCCATCCTGACGTGGGAAGGCGAGCTTGCCCACTTCTTGTTCCAGCTCGAGGGACTCGTGACTAAAATGTATGATCTCGATGCCTTCAAAGTTTAGCAACAGCAAGTCCAAGTACCTACCAGGCCTCTGGAAAAGACTATTCAGAGCCACTTCCTCTCCGCTTTTTCCTCTCACGCCCTTCCAGGTCAAAGTCCAGCTGTAAAAGCGGAGGTCAGCCGAGGCAGCGTCAGCGGATACTTTGCGGGAAAAGCGTCACAACTTTGCGTACCAGAGAGAGCCATCTTGTTCCTTCCCCACCTTTATCTTTCCGAGGTGCCGCATTATTTTCTTCCGCTTCCGAATCTTCGGAGTCCTCATTCGATTCCAGATAGGCTGCTCGACGAAACCTTTGCTTGGCGAGCTCAAAGTTTCCTGGAGAATGGCGTTGACACGACTGTAGGTGGGCTATTACAGCTTTTCCTGACAAACGTGAAAGGTCTGCAAGAGTATACAGCGGCAAAGAGGCAGGGACGTACTGGCTCCGGTTTCGTCTCCTCTGTGAAGGCGCTTCCGCGACTTTTCCTGAACTACGACGCGCCTCGCAGCCTCCTCGTCGGTGTCTAATTCCTCTTTGCCGTTGTCATCACCGGACGAGCTGTCAGAGTCGGAAGAGTCACTGATATATGAAGAGTCCGACTTTGACTCGCTATCGGTATCGCGGCTTCGTACGCGTGGCTCTGGCGGCTGCGAAAGAAAGAGCGCGAGAAAGCCTCCGAGGACGTTGAGCGTGATTGACTCGTTGTAGGGATGTGCAGGTAGTAGCCTTCAAACGATAAGGTCAAAAGCTCTTCTTTTGCCCTCTCCCGATGAAATGACTCACGTATCGAGCTCGTCATGAGCTTGGGTTGGTTGGCCAGCTGCCACCAGTGCCAGGCAGTACTCCACCGTTTTCTCCACTTTTGCAAGCCTGTTATCCTGGCAAGCTTTGATCCAAGCGGCTTTCCTTGCCATGTAATCCTCCCTTTCGTCCTCAGCCCCATCGCTAACCCGCTCGACAACTTTCCCTCCGAGCTTCCAGATGGCGTCAATGTCGACCTCCTTGCAACTTGCGAGAGCTCTCCATGCTCGAAGAGTACGATTTGAGTTGGCTTGGGAGGGAGGAAGAGAGAGTAGGTGGTAGATTAGGTCGTGTAGTCGCAGAATGTGGGCGTGGCGGAGAGACGCGAGTGGATTGAGCTGGGGCGGACGGGGTGCCGATACTGGAGGCCCTGTCAGTGGAGCATGTAGCGGATTCAGCAGGCTTGAGCTTGATATGTGCTTGGTCAGTGAGGAAATTAAAGTCATGGTGGTTGTTGTTCGAAGTTGCCGAGGACATGCGGTTGCGTCGCTTTGCGAAGCGGAAGATCTGTACTACCTCCTTTCGCTTCCTCTGGTACCTTCGAGTTCAACCTTTTTCTTTCCAACTTTACTATAGGCTTCACGTAGACCGTGGTACAGGGCACACCTCCTCACGCGACCTCCCTGCGTCGAGCACCACCCGGCCCTCAATCCCTTGGAACACCATGCGCGACATCCCACCGGAAATAATCGCTGAAATCATCTCGTACATAGACCCGGAGGATCTTCACACCCTCTCGCGTTGCTGTTTCGTTAGCCGCGCCGTCCTTCCAGTCGCCCGCCGCGCGCTATACGACAACATCACTCTCCACTTCGTCCCTTCCTTCTCCGCCACTCTGAGCAATGCCGTACTACCACCTGTACTGTCACCGCGCTCCTATGCTCTCGAGCACACACTCCTCCTTCATCCTCATCTCGCCATCATCCCACACGGAGTCAAGCTATGGGACGACCAGCGACGAGTAGAGACGCCATCAAGTAGCTATAACCATCCAGCTCATACCATCCGAGCAATGTGGGCTACTCTCCCGAACCTCGACAAGCTCGTGATTATGGACGCAACGGTCTCTTTTCCGACGCTGGCCACAATGGTCCAGGGACTCGTCGCCAACACTTCGGATTCGAAGGACGCTTCTTCCGCGGAAGTCTTACCCAGTGGGAAGCATTTGCGATATCTGTCGATTTTTGAGGGCGGAATGTACGACTACGGCGCGCCTCTGCGCTCCCTCCTCCGAAGCCTACCGCACCTCGAACGCCTCCTCGTTGGAGAGATTTTTCTCCCAGAAACCGAAGACCACACTCGGCCAACCTTCTCCCTCTCCCACCTCGTGGTCCGATCCGACTCATCCAAAGGTCGCTTCCTACCCTTCCTTACATCCTCCTCCCACGACTCGCTCATCAGCGCCGCACTGCCGGTTGACTCTTCGAAGTACGACCTCAGTCCCTTCACTCGCCTAAAGACAGTCAGCTTCACCTTCAGGTGCTGGAATCCTACGAGGAAGGATAAAGAGACGAAGAAAAGTCTGAAGAAGATTCTCGCGGCGGTGGCTACGGCGCCTGCCACTTTGAAGCGCGTCGAAATTATCGAGAACTGGCAACAGAACGGAATTTCGGGCCCACCTCAGGTGTTGACGCATTCGGGTCTCTTGGAGAACCTGCCGTCCACGCTCGAAAGCGTCAATCTTCATGGACTGCAAATCGATGTGAGCTACCTGCTGAGGTTCTTGAGAGACGCCCCGACTGGTTGGAAAGTATTAGGGTTGGAGTGCAGATTTGTTGGAGAAGATGGTGAAGGGAGCAACGATGAGGAGACTTTGTCAAAAGTGGAGCAGGCTTGTGTCGAGAGGGGCATCGCCGTCTCGTTCACGGGCATGACAAGGGCGATTAGGACACCTTGAACTACAGTGATTCGGTTTTATAGCCAACGTATCTCGGTAACGCTGTAGTCTCTTGCGAGGCTCATTCGAGCCTTTTCACGTCGAGACGTTTTTCCCCAAAGCCTTGTCCCCCGTCAGAAAATTTCAGCGGGTGCTAAGAATTCGAAGTGGCAAATGATTTCAACAATGTAGTACTAGTGCCAGACCTCACTCATCCACTCCCTCGTCCTCGTACCAAGGACTCCTCCGCTTCCAACATGACGAGCTTTTTCTCGAACGCCCGCCTCACAATGGTGTCCACCGCTGAAAGATGAAGAAGCAGTATGCACGTCCGAGGGGTACACGGGGGAAAGCTTAGTTTCAAAATCGTAAGAAGAGGAAAGAGTGGCGGGTGGAGAATGTCAGACGTCGGCTGAGAAGTGGGCGCGAAGTCCGGCGAGGTCGCGACTGGAAGTCAAATTTGCGAGATCGCTTCGATGCATCCTGAGGTCGAAAGCTGTCAAAAGTCTCTCCTGCAGTGAACGCGTTACGAGAGATGAAAAGATCGCTTACATGAGGAGAGCAACGTTGAGCGAATCCCAGAGAGTTTGGCTCGTGACGCCGCTAGCTTGGTTATTGCCGTCTCCGTCTGTTTCATTCGTCAGTCGGAAGTCCATTCCTGAAAGACCCAGAGGGCACACCTTGAAGCTCGTGGTCAGCCTCTTGTAATGAGAGCGAAGTCATCAGGTGTTCAACCGCCGACTCGTATTGCTGAAACGCCGTTCAAAACAGGTTTAGTAACAGCTTCTGACCTTATGCTGAATATGAAAGCGTACACCCAGGTTCATGTTGGCGACGGCCAGGTTGAATCGAGCTCGTACATAGGCAGGCTGGATCTCTAAAGCCTCGTGGTAGTACTTGATCGCCTCGTCCGTCTTACCGCTGTTGGCGAGTGTCGCTCCGAGGCGGTTGTACAGCAGTGGGTCCTATTTTTCGTGAGCGCACATCAGCATGCATAGCACCGACGCCAAACAGAGAATATTCACATCAGGTCGAACGGACAAGGCAGACTCGAAGCAGTCGCTAGCCTTGTCGTACTCCTCACTCGTGTTGAAAAGAACCCCGAGTCCAATCTGAACATCCGCATCAACATCTGCACCATCCCTCTCAGATCTCACCTGAGCCAGCTGGATGAGTAGCCCAGTGAGATAAGTGTGCCTCGGATGCTGTCCTCCACTTGCCGGGGGTAATTTCCCAAAGAGATCGCGGTAGTTTTCCACCAGTCGCGGGTACCTCGAAATGGCGAGAGTGTTGACCCACTTGTCAATGCTTTCGTAGGCGAGTGACCTTTCATTTTCGTTCGTGTAACTGACGGCGAGGGCGAGATACGCTTCTGCCGAGTCTGGGTCGAGCTCGAGGGCGCGATTGAGGGCTTTAATGGCGAGTTCTTCACGCTCGTTTTCTTGCTGCTTGATACCGAGCGCGATCCAGCCTTGTGCGTCTCGAGGGTTCCTTTGTACAACTGCTTCGTGCTCGAGAATGGAGTCGTATGTCGATCGTTGTTGGTGAAGGGAGTGGGTGCGGGTCGAATTGACGTACGGGTTGTTTTGTGTGAAGGCGTAGCCACTGGCGTTGAGGTCGGATGAAGTAGAAGCAACAGGCTTGAGGCCGGATGTGGTAGCCTCGAACGTGTCCCAGTCGTTTTGCAGCATGTCCCACTCCTTTTGCTGAGCCGAGGGTTGACGTTCAGTTGTCCGAGGAATATTGGTGGCGTGACCTCCAGAAATCATCGAGGCGTCAAAGTCCTCCTCCCAATTTGAGCTCGACAGAGGAACTGATGTGTCCATCCTCATCCTTTCCACAGACCGCTCGTCCATCTCATCGTCCTCCATAACACCCCCGTCACCCTGGAACGAAACCTTCCGAGTCGCATTACGACCTTCACGAGCCGCCCTGGTCTGATCCTCGTCGTCCCAGAGCGTGTTCATAAACTGATCGTCTTTCGCCTGCTGTGCTGCGAATCCGGCGTTTGCTGCCTGGCGTTCCGCGAACGACTGCTGCTTCGCGGCGAACTCGGCTAAAGCGGCAGGCTGCCTTCCCATACCATCCGTTTGTCCCAACATCGAGGTAGGAGATGCCCCAACTCTTCCTTCCTCTTCCCTCTCGAAATTTGAAGCCCATCCGGTGGCTTTCCCTTTCCCTTTATCCAAGCTCGAGTGCGCTCCGGCTTGCTCAACGACCTGGTCGCCTTCCACCGCCACTTCTCCGTCACGAAGACGTCGCATGAGATCAAGGAAAGTGGAATTGGCGAATTTATCGTTTGTGAGTGACGGCTCAACGGTGGAGGAAGATCGTTGGCGTTCGACAGATTCAACCGTGTTGAGAAGCTCGCCGGCGGTCTGGGCGAGGGCATCTCTTGCCATTGAGTCGGAGAGAATGGGGGAGGCGGGACGGGCTTGCACTTCCTCAGCTACTCCGGACATAGTCGAAGATTCCTGAGCGAGGAAAGCGGTCTCCCAGTCGGTAGCTAATAGCGTTGCGGTTGTCGGTCAGCAGATCCATCGCGGAGACACGGTTACAGCTCGAGCGCACGCACATTTGACCGCAGGTTGAAGCACAGCGTCTTGTTGGAAAGATTGGCCCATCTGCATGGGAGCTCCCGAAAACGCTTGCATACGTCCTTGCTGAAAGCCGCTTGCGCCACCGTACATCAATCCCGCTTGTCCCAGCCCTCGGCTTTGAAAAGCCTCGGCACCCTGCCTTCCTTGCTGTATCCCCTCGATTTGCCCCGACCTCTGCTGCATCTGCTGTCTGGCAAAATCGCTACCCCACTGCGCTGTTCCGCCGCCACTGCCTCCGTTCATCATCATCGCAGGTCCGGGGCTCGACTGGAACGCTCGCGCTTGCGCTTCCATGAGAGCCGGATTTGGACTGTCTGTCCTCCATACTTCCTGGCCGGTGGAGTTGGCGAAAGATTGGGCCCAGTCGGGGGGCGCATGACCGGCGTGCTGGGGTGAGAGGGCGCGATTGAGAGGGGTGAGGTCGAAAGTGGCGAGATGGTTCGGGTGTTGCTGTTGAAAGAAATTTGAAGCTTCGTCGTGATGAGCATTCACACCTGGAAGAGGACCACCTCGACGGAAGCCCTGGATAAATGTCACCACGAAGTTAGCGACCGCGGCCACCTGGATGTACTTGCAGCGTTTGAAAGCCTACCGGTCCTGATGGTCCTGCTTGTGGCTGAAAATGGTCCTGTTTCGAAGCCGTGAAGGCGAGTGAGTGACTTGCGCGTGCTTCGTGACGGTGCGGGGTTTACCTGCTGTGCGCCTCTGTCTGTGCCGTACTGCTTCGACAGCTGGGCCAGCGGATTTGAAGGTCCGCAATCAGCACCTCCGACAAGAGCTTGCATGTTGTGCCCTCAGAAGCCAGGGCGATGTTATTGTCAAAAGTATAAGCGACGCTGTGCCGCCGGCAGCCGAGGACCGAGGTACCCGAAAAGAAGAGAATCTTTATCAGGGGCTTGCCAAACTGAATTCAAAGTCGACGCGACTTGTCAATCGAGCCAGAAGGAACAGTGAGGTCCACAGTCGACAAGCAAGATGACCGAAACTAAGAAGAACATTGTGGACGACATGTGAGTGGAAAAGTCGCGTCTCAGTCGTCTTGCGAGCCAGCAGGAAACTCCTCAACGCGTCGCTGACCCACTCGCATCTCGCGCTGTCAGGCTCGATGCAGTCAGCGGCTCAACTCCAACCCACAAGCGACCGCGAGCAGGTGCATCCAATCCGTACACTCCAGGCAGCTCAACAAAGCCGTCAACCCCGAAATCGACCTCTCACAGGCCGCTTGCAACTGGTCCAAGCAGGCTGGGCTCCTCCCCACGCTTCCCAGCGTCAGTTCTTTATCACAAGTCACGACAGCAAAAACTGATGAACTTGTTTCACAGGGACAGCCAATCTTCTCCCGCCTCGTCAAGCACCATCCCTTCAATCCCCTTCCTTCTTCGCCCGAACCCTTTCACCCTCCAAGAAACGCTCAATGGCCACATTCCCCTCCCGACCTCAGAACAAAGTAGAGGCACAGCTATGAGGACCAAGCTCTTCAGCACGACGAATCCCGCAGACTACAATTACCGCTACATGTACGAGAAGATGATGGAGCGGAGCGAAGGTGAGTTGCGAAGTTGCACTGAAGATATCGTATTCGCCAAGGAGCTGATAAATATTGCTCCATGTTCACGACAAACAGCATTGGATAAAATGATCGACGAGGCCGCAGAAACATTGCGGCAGCATTATGGTATCGACGAATACGGTGACCCCAGCGTTCAATCGCAGGCAAGCTCTTTGTGTATGCTCAGTCAGAAAAATTAAAGCCTCATCATTCATTTCACTCTACAGGAGGACATCATCGCCGTAGGGCGTCTCTGCCCCGAAACCGAATCTGTCAAAATGACTGAGACGTCAACATGGCTTGAGTCTTCGCGGGTTCTCGGGAGTGGTCAGCGCGTCATGCTGAAGTTTGAGCACGATATGAAAGTCAGGGGTGCACCAAATGGAAGTGGAGGGATGGGAATGTTTCCAGGGTGCTTGGTTGGTGTGAAGGGAAGGAACGGTGGCGGAAAATTGTTCAGTGTTTCTGAAGTTTTGATGGTGAGCTCCTCATCCCGTTCTCTCTTTTAGAAAATCCGCTCTCTTCATCGCCTGGCTCTCAAGTAACGGAGCTGCAAGCTGACATGTACCCGCAAAATTTCATCAGCTCCCACCGATCGACCCCACCTACACTAGACCGTCCGAGCTTCTCCAATACCAACATGGACCTAACGACATTCGTCAGAAACAACTCGATGGAGCACCCCTTGCGGCTTTCGTGGCAGCTGGACCTTACACCGTCGACTCGGACCTCGACTACGCACCGCTGGGCGCTCTATTAGAGCAAGTCGAACGCGAGAAGCCGGATGTTCTGGTGTTGGTCAGTGTCTTTCCTCCTCACTCGAGCGCAATCCTTCTCATTGTTTCTTGCGGTACTAATCATGGCATTGCCCACAGCTTGGTCCCTTCATTGATGCCGACCACCCACTCATCAAGTCTGGCGACGTCGACGAAACGCCGAATCAGATTTTCCGCAATCAAATATCTGCCCGTCTCGCATCTCTTATTTTGGCATCTCCCAGAACAACTGTCATCCTCGTCCCCAATGCCCGTGACTTGACAAGCTTGCACATCGCGTACCCACAAAGCCCTCTCGTCAAGGAGCCCGAGCTAGGACTCCCCAAGGTAAGCCTTTACTCATCAACGAGTCTCCTGGGTTCCAATCTTACTCAGTAATATTGCTCAGGGAGTGAAGCTATTGCCAAATCCTACAACGTTCAGCGTGAACGAGATTGTCTTCTCCATCACTTCGCTCGACGTCCTCTTCCACCTTCGGAATCAAGAGTTCTTCCGAAAATGTGGCGAGATTTTACCGGAAGGGGAGGTTCCCGATACCGACTTAGCTGCAAAGGACATGATGGCGAGGACTTGTCGGCATTTGCTTCGACAGCGAAGGTGCGTTGCGTTGAGGCCCCCTGTCTTATTATCCCTGTTGACGCCGTTCAAAAACTCTATTAGCTTCTATCCTCTCTTTCCGGCGCCGATGCCGGGTAAAGGAATCGACGCTATCAACCTTGATATTACACATAACGACCTTGTGAAAATGGGGACGAACGGCGCAGATATTGTCATCCTCCCTTCGCTCCTGAAACATTTCTCCAAGGTGCGGCGGCTTTTTGAGAGGGTTTTCGCTTTAACGACACATTTCGAAAAGCCTGCTAACGCTTCTACGCTCAGCTTGTGGACTCGGTTGTCTTCGTCAACCCATCTTTCCTCACGAAGGGTAATAGCGCAGGAACGTTCGCAAGGTTGACCATCAAGCCGATGGACAAGGACGCGCTGTTGGATAGGATTGAGGGTCGGGGTGTTGATGAGGAACCGGATGAGCCGGTCGAGCATCGCGTATACGAGAGGTGTAGGGTCGATATCATCAAGGTTTGAACGGCAATACACATTACAACAGAATACAACGCGTCTCCTACTCACCTAGATTCAACAGCTTGCTGGCACTTGCTGTGAGTCCAGAATTGCCGTGCAAACTAGTTCAAGTCAATTCAAGTTTTGGTTGCGCGGAGGTAGGGACAAGGGCCTCTGAAGCACACCACTACATAAAGCCTGAAATGAGTATATCTCCCTCGAAAGTTTTTGAGCGCATCGCATTTTCTCGACAAAGTAAACCAGCCTAACTACTTCTTCTTGCGGGAACTGGCTTCGAGTGCCTCGGCAGCAGCGATCTCTGCGTCAATCGCCGCGGCAGCAGCCTCTTCCTCGAGTCGTCGTCTTTCCTCCTCCTCATAATCCTCATCCTCCCCACCTTCGGCCAAAGCTCCATCGTCATCACTCCCGTGCCCACCGTCTGATTCGTCTCCCTCCCGTCCCTTCCCCTTTCCTTTGGGATCCTTCCCACGACCTTTCCCTTTCGCTTTCGACGAAGACCCAACAGCGTTGACGTTTCCAAAGACGGGCTCGCCACTTGCGGCCGCTTTCGCCTCCATATCCATGCGAATCTTTTGGATCTTCTCGAATGGGTCTTCTGGAATCGGTCCAGACAAGTCTTGACCGGTCACTTTGGCGTAAGATACAAGGTCTGGAAAAAAAGTCGCGATCAGTGCGTCTTCAGTCCGAAAGCGGTCATTCGAAACCCACCGATGTTCTTGCGACGTTTGAGAGCGATGGTAATCAAGTGGGGAGTCAACTTGTCTTCCTTCGTGTACTTGGCTTTGATCTGCCTCCTGGTGCGAGTAGGAAACATGGCTGCGATCATTTCGAAGTCGGTCCCAAATTGGCTGAGCAACTGCGAGGCAAACCATGAGATATGAGTATCCGCGAGTCAGACGGAGCGATTGAAACAAGACGCACATCGTAGAACAGCTCTGTCTCTTCGACTGTCCACTTCTCAGTGCGAACTTGCTTTCCCCAGGTACCGCTGTTGACCATGCGATCCTTCGCAGACTCCTCGATAACTTCGCGCGTGCCAACAAAGTCGGCCTGAGCCTGCGAAGAAAAGAGGTGTGATAATGAGCGACATCGTTCATGACTTCGTGTCATAGGATGGGTACTCACCCTAGCAGCGCGATCAATCTCCAAACTCGCATCGTCGATCACTAGTTCCCCATCAACGATGCGCATTTGGGGAGCATATTCGGTTTCGACCAGGTCGCCATAGTCGTCATCGCTATCAGCGGCATTGTCGTTCTCTTTTCCTCCAAGATTGTCCATCAAATCGATATCGCCACGGCCTAGGGCGGCGGCGACGGCATCGAGTAAAGCTGGTGAGCCAGCTCGAGGACCAGCTGGGTCCGACCTCATAGATGCGGCAGGACTACCCCTTCTGGAGTTCGCAGCCGACGCCTTCCCTGCGTTGCTTCCGGTGTCCTGCTCGTCGTCTGATACGTCCTCCCCTCGCTTCCTCCTCGCGGCTCGGTCGCGCATTTTCGCCCTCGCGTCCTTTCGCGCCTGCTTCTTGTCGTCCGCCTTCCTGGCAAGCTGTTTTCCTCGTTCCGACATACGTCCTCCAACAATATCGCGCGCGGTCGAAAGAAACGACATGGTTGTGACGTCGGGGTCGACAGTTACCCTCTCCGGGATTTTCTGGCGACCTTTCTTGGCTTTCTTCCCAGTCTTCACTTTTTTCCGTTTGCGATACTTCATCTCCCCGTCGCTGCCTTCCTCCATCGAGGCTTCCGTGTCGTCTTCCTCCGACGAAGATGATCCCACCACACCATCCTCGCCCGAACCACCTTCTTCGTCATCTTCGGAAGCAGGTGTGCCGAAAAGTGCGATGTCCATCTGACTCGGCTTAACACGCTCTCCGGTCTTGTTCTTTCTTCGACGCTTTTTCGGAGCAAGCTCATCGTAGACGTCGACTTCGCCATCCGACCCAATCGGAAGAGGAACCTTTGCCTTTGGTTTTCGAGGAGCTCGAGGCTTCTTGGCCTTTGCCGTGGTGGTAGGTGGAAGCATTGGCCCATCCGGCCCATCTCCTCCCTCACCTTCGCCCGTTGCGTTGGGAGGCTTCGTTGTACGCGACTTCTTTGCGGGACGCTGGGCCGAGGTGTCTCCTCCTTGTTCTTCTCCTTGTTCTTCTCCGTTGGCTTCATCTACTCCCTCAGCAGCTCGTTTTTTACCCTTGCCCCCGGCCTTATCTGCTTCCCGCTTCGCCTTCGCGGTCTCACGCCTCTTTGCATTTGCCTTCTCCTTCTTGTCTGCAACTTTCTTCGAAGCCTCCTCGGCATCTACTTCGATTTCTCCTTGCGTTCGGGGTTCCGAGTCTGCGGCAGGTGTGGCTGAAGTGGATGCTTTGCCTTTGCCCTTGTCCTTCGAGGTGGAGGCGGGCGGAAGTGCGGGGGGTACATGTTTCTTAGCGGAAGCGGATGCAGGTTTGTTGATGCTAGACGAAGCAGTAGGAGCGGGAGGTGCGGCAGGAGGTTTCGTCGGACCGCTGGCGGAGACGCCGAAGGCTGTGCCGACCTTCATGACCGGCGACTGCGTGGATGGGTGAATGGGTGATATTGCGGTAGAAGTAGTAGTGGAGCGAGGTGGAGGGGAGGATGGGGCGGTGAATTGAGTCGGGGCTGAGGAGGTGGCGAAGGATGAGGAAGGGAAAGCGTTGGTGCGAGAGGAGGACGAGGATGGGTCGGAGGGCGCGAATGCGGATCCGCTGGCAACTGGGCGAGCTTTCGGCGCCACAAACACCTCGTGATCTTCGTCCGACACGAGAATTGTGTCTTTTCGACTCGCTCCCGGTCCTTGCTCCGTGGGGATTTCGCCGCCGCTGCCACTCGCAGTCGCATTTTGAGAAGTCGAATCTGCGGTCTCAGAGATCGATGGAAGTGGTGCGAGTTCTTTTGCTGCTGACAGACTTGGGGTGGAAGGTAAAGCGGGAGTCGCGGACGAGGCGCGCCCAGCGAAAGAAGAAGACGGGTTTGGTTTACGCTTGGGGACAAACTTGGTACCACCCTTGTTCTGTTTCACACGTTTGTGGTCAGTAAGATTCGCTGTTCGCACAGAGAGGACATACGATCCGGCCAGCGGTTGACATGGTGGTGCTTGAGACAAACAGAGCGCGTTGTTGATTGCAACTTACATACGGTAAAGTGAATTGTTTTTTAATATTCCAGACCTCTTCTTTCTTGCCCCTGTCCCGGATTTCCTCTATGTTGAAGTAGCTCAGGGGAGAGATCTATTCTTGTTGATTCTTGTAGGATTTTATTTTGTTCAGTCTCAACGATCACAATAAGGGTCGAAGCCAAATTACCATGTACCTGCTGTGGAGTGCTGTGGAGTCTCTCGAAAATACCGTGACTACGACCTTGAGTGTATTCCATCAGCGTTGTTCAGGGTTCTATCAGATCATCGGATAGCTTGTATGTTCATTCTATTTATGCAACAGTATCTAGAAGAGATCACAGAGTTTTAGCCCTCTCCCCAAAGAAATATTGCCCCACACCCGAAAATGTTTCCTTCAAAAGCTCCACCACGCCGTTGAAGATGATAAAGGGAATAGAAGCCAGCCGATCTGGATCCAGGCCGTGTGCGAGGCGTCTCATATTGTAGTAGTACAATTTGCCCCGTAAGCCAGCCCCGACAATTTTGACCGGTGAAAGCTTCGCGACCCAAAGACCTCTCGGGACAAACGGCACGGCAAACGCCTGGTCGTCGGGGATCTCGGGATTAAAGAGTGTCGCCTTGGGAAACTCCGGCTCGAGTACGACGGGTCGACCTATGCCAATAAGTTGACAGGCTCCGCTTTCGAGAGCATCCGCCATCCCAAGGCGAGAGCGGAAGCCGCCACTTAGCTGGATGGGCACGTTCGAGTCAATGTCCTTTAGTCGTTCGGCAAAGTCTGTGAAGGGAAGTCAGAAATATCAGCTTTGACGAGTTCGAAGAACCAACCGGTGAAAAAGGCTTCTCTGATGCGAGTCGAGCTCTTCTGCGGAGCTTTCTCAATTGACTTTTGCCCGAAGGAGTCTGATGCACAACAATTAGCAAAGACTTGCGGAGCACGAACCAAGCTCCTTACCGAAGAATTTATTCTTTCCCTTAGTAGACTCTCCACTTCCGCCGGAAAGCTCGACAAAGTCAATCATCTGCGAAACGACATCAGGCGTCGTGCGAGGCGCGAGAAAGTGCGAGACCACGTACTCCACAAGTCATGAAAAACCTGACTTGCTGATAGGCTTCCTCTTCGGTCAATCCCTTATTGTCCATGTCTGTTGAGATCTTCATCAGCGAGTGTTCCGGATGACAGTCGTGGACACTGACAGTCTCCAGTATTCAATTTTACCCCCACGCAAAAAGGTGCCGGGCAAACTGCTCTAATCTCCGCGATAACCCGGGTCATGAGCTTGAGACGCTTTTCCGGGGTTCCTCCGTCTAGTAGAAGCTGAAGGTCAGGCATCGCGAAGCAGCTTGACGAAAGCTTACTCACAGGCGTCATTGCGCCGATTAGTATGGGGACTGAGGAACTGGCAGAGTAAGAACCCGTGCTGTTCCAAAAAGATCAGCAAGCTATGTAAAACTCCGATACGTCGTCACTCTGATCAAAATACGTACCGCTCCGTGCAACTGCACACCTTTGAAACCAGCTATCTTGGCGACCTTCGCGGCGTGAACGAAATCGCTGACAAGTGTGTCAATTTCCTCGATCGACATCTCTCTTGGGGTTCCAAGAAGAGCCTGTATAGCCATCTTATCCATCCACGTGGCTCCAAGCTCAACGGGAACAGCCGACGCGGACATTGGCTCTAAGTCTCCAGGGCGATTCCCTGCGCCAGCGGGTGACATGCGACCAGGATGCGCCAATTGGACGATGCCTTTATACACAATTCAATCCATATTCTCATGAGTTTATGATTTGCTGACTTACAAGGAGTGCCCTCGGACTGTGCTAACTGCGTCCAATAGTCTGTCAGCGATACCTTTGCGCACCTTCGTACAGTAAGCACCAAATTACCCTTGCCCACGCTTCCCAAGCTTCAATATGTCCAGGGTCCAGAGTTTCCGAGTGAATCACGACGTCTCCTTTTATCGATAGGAACCTCTGGTCGATTTGCACTTGGCCTGTAATCACCATACCGAATTCGGCCTGCCCAGCGGCGAGCTTGAGTGAGCGTCCACCGCCGCTTCGAGTCCGAGAAGAGCAAGACGTACCTTTGCCCACCTTCGGTAGAGGTTATCGAAAAGGTGCATTGGGGGGTCGTAGTAAGGTGCCTTTGCGCATGTCTCTTGCATGGGACTGATTATGGAGGGAGATAAGCATCTGTACTCCGCAACGCTACCAGCTCTGTGATTATGGCCACGGCTCACCATTTGACAGTCCTGTTGGGAAGTACCAGCCCGCAAGGAAGTGTGATAGGCTGACGGATTTGTTCGATGGCACTGTATCCCGACATACTGAAGACAAGTGTCGTGAGAGTAGAGAGTCAAAGGTCCAGCACGGTAGCGAGAAGGCTAGTACAATACTCCGAAGAAGACGGAAGTCCCGCTGCACCGCCGCAAACCGAAGCTTCTCTTCGCTCTTCTTGACGAAGCACTATAAACTCTTGAAGTTTTGGGGATGGAAGCAGGGAATGCCGTGGGAGGGTGACCCAATTGGCGTTGACGTCCGAAGAATGCGGCTTCCGGCGCAAAAGCTTTCCTCTGGAAGCGGTCAGCGTCGAGATAGCATCCTTAACTGATGGTACTCTAATGCTGGGTGAATTCAGTTGGGAAAAGGAGAAAGGAAAGAAAGTAGGCGCGGCGAGACGAAGAGAAGGGGATTGAGCCCCTCAATGACTCGCTGCCGTTCTAGCGCATCCTGAGTGGGAGGTGTCTTGCTCCCTACGTCGCGCAGTGGAACCGGCACATTAGAGCTTGCTTCTTACTCAAGGGCGACAAATACCATTGGGAGTGGTTGCACCTATAAAGAGTACGCATTCCAGTTCTTCCTTCGGCGTCCAACGCGCTCATTGTGCTCTGTCCTGCTCCAGTGTTCAAGGCTGTCAACCCTTACGATGTCGTAGTCGGTAAGCAATCCCCCTAACAGCTCCTCCCGCCCCACTTTCCCGGTCACAACAAAGCTCCTGACGCCTTGCTTGCCCCCACTCGTCCCTCGCCCCTACTCCACTTCCGCCGCTCACCACCTCGCGCCACCGCCCAATCAGCCAAAGCAACTGACGAGAATCAAACCGGCGAGAACTGGGAGATCTTCTTGACGGTTTGGGAGAAAGTGAACGAGGATGGTGAGGCTGGGTAAGTTGTCAGAGCTCACTTGGCGGACGTGGGAGCGGTCCGCAGCATATCACTTCCTACAGCCAGCTCGAAGCGCAGAGCAGCACTGTAATGGCAGGGAGGGCGTAAGCTTTGGCTGTGAATCGGAGGCCGGGAATCAGGGTGGCTGCCCGGCCCGACGCCAACAACCTGACGATCCGGATGAGGTCTTCAGCTCCTAGCTGGCTCTGATCTCTTAGCTGACCCTTTTGTCTGCGTATTCACAGCGCCAGGAACTGTGTAAACGCTTTACAGAAGAGGCTGGGTCACCGAAATGCGAACGTTCAGCTGTTTTCGCTATCGGTCAGTCGCCTACGGAGGATCCCTCGCTCGCTCCTGAGCTGACTATCACCATTTATTTCAGCTTGCAGACTCGCTGATCAGCAACTGCAACGCACCTCTCCACCGTGAAATTTGCGGCAAGAGTTTTACTTCAGCCCTCGCGCGACTCGTCAACGACCGAGTATGCTCGCTTCATGACAAATAATTCGTGCCTTCACTCATCCGAAACAACTCAGAATACTCACGATGGCGTGAAGAAAAAGATTCTTACTTTGATCCACTCCTGGGTGAAAACACACGGGAAAAATCCCGACTTCGATCTGTTAGTCGTGCACTCAGCGCGTAAAATCGTGAGCTAAAAACCTATCGGTACAGGATGGTCGAGACCTATGAATCTCTCAAGTCTCAGAGTGAATAAAACCGATCATTAGGTAGTTTGTGCGTTGCTAACTCATGACCGCAGATCACAAGTTCGACGACGACCGACCAAAGTCACCTGAGGGGCCAGTACGTCGGCCTAAATCTCTTTCACGTCTCAGACGCTGACGCCTTCAACTCTTTAGTCCGATGATGTTTTGCGGCAGGAAGAGGAAGAACTACAGCGCGCTCTTGCCGAGTCTGCCGCCCTCGCAGACCCCATGAAGGGTTTCAAGCGCTCAGAACCGCAGCCGCACATGAATGGAAGGGATGGTCACCGGAAAGCTCTACCACAGGAGCCCGCGTACGACCACCGTGGACCGGCTCCTCGGAACGACTATCCTTCAGCAAGTTCCTCCTCAAACGCCCGCGACCCAGCTACATCTCAACCCTACCAGTCACACCAAGAAGTAACTTCTGAGCCATTGCGAGAAGACGAACGGAGACCCAGCGAGCAACAGCCCGAATCAACATCCAGGCCTGCGACAGCGGCACCACCCCTGGCTTCGAAAGCTCGCGCCTTGTACGATTTCGAGACCGAGTCACCCGACGAGCTTCCGATGCGAAAGGGCGATGTTGTCAAGATTATTGGGCGAACATGGCCAACATGGTGGGAAGGAGAGCTTAGAGGGCGTAGAGGAATATTTCCGACCTCTTATATCGTCCGTACCTGCTCTTACTCTGGCCGGGCACACTCATTCAAATTACTCGCTCTGAAAAACGTAGGAGGAGATTGCAGAGCCACTCCCGACTTCTCTTGCACAGGAGGCTGAGATGGAAGCCCAGCTCTTCGCGCAGTCGGCCTCGATCGACAACTTGCTCAAAATGATGCGAAGTATCAACCCAGCAAGCGAGGACTTGGCGCAGAACGAAGAGCTTCTCGTACGGTTTCGATCGACACCTCAGACACTGGAGCTGTCTCTGACACAGATTTTCTGGATCTCGCAGGAGCTGTATCAACAAAGTATGGCACTTAGACCTCGGGTAGTCAAGTTACTGGACAAGTATAACAAGAAACAACGTAAGCGCTCTGAAGCACCCTTCAAAGGTCCTTTCAGCTGACAGTGGTGCCAGTCGAGCTCCGGGCGATACATGACAAGTTTGACCACGCAAAGTCAACCTACGAAAAGATCCTTGCAGAGAGTCAAACTCGGTACCACCAGGAGCGTACGTAAACTCTCCTACTCAAATTTTGCAAACTTTGTCTTATGCCTCGTTCCACTCAACAGCGACGTACCCTCAATCGCAGCAAAGGCCGGGATGGGGACCTGCGCAGGGTTCACAACCGCAGAGCTCTCAGATGGACACGAATGCGATGGCCAATATGTCGGAGCAGGATCGTGCGGTCTACCAGCAACAATGGGCGGCGTACGAGCAGCAAATGCAGCAGTATAACGCCCAACAGGCAGCTGCAGCTCAGGTGCGTTTTCTTATCCTAACATTTCGGATCAACCTTCTGATTTGAGACTCAAACCTCAGTATTTTGCTCAACACCAATCTCAAGGACAGCATGGTCCTCACGGCGCTCCAGGCGGACGTCGCCACGATCCTCAGCAGGTTCGTCTACATCTCTGCGCACTCTGCGCTCAGTCAATAATATTTATCGTTACTGTATTTTCTGCCTCAGTATTACTCTGCCCATGTAGCCCAGGCTGCGCAGCCACAACACCAAGATTCCTACCCAGGACGACCCGGTCTGGATGGATCACAACGACCCTCCGAAGTACGTTCCACCTTGCATACGACGCCTTTCCTTTGAAGCTGACTCAAACCTCAGTATCCACAGCAGCATACAGAGCAGCAAACACAACCTTCTTATCTACCGCCAACCGTCGATATCGATCCGAATGCGCCTGTTTGGGATCATCTTCGAGGAGAGTGGCTGTATCCCAGTCAGGTTCAATTTGAAGCCTCTCCTGCTCAATCCTATCAAGGCGCTCCTCCAGCTGGTCCGACTGCAGGTTATCCCGATCAGCACGCGGTGACGCCGACGTCAACGCAAGAACCTTACGTTTCCCAGTCGCCTCGCCTTCAAAAGCAAAATGCCCCGTTAGTCTCATAATTTGTTTGGGAAGAGTGGGCTTACTTACTTTTCTCCTTCAGCTACCCACTGGAGCAGCATATGCAAGCACTCTCGATGGCTCCCAGCGGTGAACGTCCAGTCCCAGTCGCCTCTCCTCCGAACCCGGGGATCCATCAAGGCGTCACTCAGTCCAACTCCGCCCAGTTCGGCTCCCCGCAACTCACATCCCAGACCCAGCCACTGCCCATCAATGCGCAACAGCCACCTTACGAACAAAGCACCTCTCCTCAGCGCTCCGCGTCCCATCGCGCCCTCTCCCCGTCCGCGACATTATCCTCCCAACAAAATTCAATCGTGGCTGCCCCAAATCAAATCTTTGCTACTGAGCACGATCCTAGGCAACCCACTGGTCAACCACAATTAGATCCTGCCGCGCAGGCGGACCTCGCGGCACAGTGGGCCGCATACCACGAGAGCCAAGCCGCGTATTTGGCCCAGCATCCTGAGCTGGCGACAGGAGGTGCAGAGCATCAGCAGCAACAGCAATATGCCCCCGGTCCTCAGCAGTAGTCCCTTCACCTTGTCGTTTTTCTGTAATCAGTGGAAGTCATCGTTTGTCCTTCCTCGACGCGCGTTCTAGTATAAAGGGGTTTGAAGCGCGTTCTTTAGGGTTTTGGTCAGCGAGATAGGCTCGCAAGATATGGGATCGTATAAAATATTGCTCTTGAGAAAGAAGATCAGTTAGTCACGTGCGTGGAATGCGAAGGTTGCCCGCGTTTCTTGTTCTGCTTCCAACCTCATCGCAATGCAGCCACCGCCCCAGCCAAACTCTGCCGCAAACCTTCTCCGTATTGACAGTGCGAATGCTCAACCTGGACTTGTGGTGCTCTCTACCAGCGCGGACCTTGCCGTGCAAACCCCGTCAATTGGCAAGACGAAACGTTTCCGCTTCAGTAATGGGGACGCTGTGCCGCCGCCGATTGCCTCCACTTCTTCTATTCCCATCTCACTCCCGCCAAGAGTGAAGCGGCCGCGAAGCCCGAGCCCCAAGCGTGTCGAGGTGGACGTCAGCTCAGCAGCGTTGAAGGTAGAGCCTCGGTCGCCGGGTCCGAAGGAGGTTGTTGGAGAGGGTAAGGGGAAAGGCAGAGCGAATGAGCGGGAGATAATGAAGGCAAAAGAGTATGCAGACCAAGAGAAGTCGCTCATGAACAGGTAAGTCGGAGCCTGTTCGGACCGACGTTTGGGTTCGGAGAGCTGACTCTTGCGCCTAGGCTGTCCGGTCCAAGCGGTTCGTGATACAAATCCAAGTAATCGGCAGGAGCTAATAAATCTACTGGGCTCCAGACCAAAAGGCTGGCCTGAAGCGCGATCCCGAGGAAGTGCGTCTTTCGTCCTCATCGACATCTCTTCCGCACTTATCAATCTACACTCTCGTGCAGGTCAAGAAAATCATCTACGAGGCATCCAAAGGATCCGCTTACTACCTGAACGAAGCTCGCAAGGACGAGGAATTGAGCCGGAAAGTCGAGACGATGGTCGCACGAGTCAACAAAATGGTCGAAGATACTCTCAATCGATTCGGAAACCTGAAACGAGAGGAAGCTGGTGCCGATGAGATGATCAGACAACTCGAAAAGACGAGGGATTTGAGTCAAACAATCGTTGTGGTCGACGCTGGTGCGTTCTTCTAGGAGTGAAGGCGATGAGGTCGCTCGCGGGAGTTTAACTTACTGAAATGCTCTCTTTCCATCAGATGCTTTCTATGCGAGCTGCCATGAGCTAGAAAGTCCGGAGCTCAAAGGGACAGCTTTCGCTGTCGGAAATGGTGTTCTTACCGTGAGTACTTTACGTCTGCCTTGACGTACAAATTATTCAAAACTCTGTCATACTGCTAGACAGCCTCCTACGAGGCTCGAAAGTACGGCTGCCGTTCTGCTATGGCTGGATTTGTTGCTAAGAAGTGCGTATCGCTCCCAATTTGCTCCCTCGACGCCACTCACTGACTTCCGTACAATCTTCAGGCTGTGTCCGGAGCTAAACTTTGTCAAGCTTGATTTCTCGCTCTATACTCGAGTTTCGAAGGAAATAATGGAAATCTTGCGAGACTTTGGCGACATCTCTCCAGCCTCACTTGACGAGGCCTGTGAGTGGCGAGGCCGCACGCGACTTCGCAAATTTGTACTAACGTGGGCTTACTTTTTAGACTGTTCGTTGACCGAATACTGCCAGAAGAATGGCGTCACCCCGACTGAAGCTGCCGAAGCGATGCGAGCGAGAGTGAAGGAGGAGACTGGCTGTACCGTGTCAGCCGGTGTCTCCTCGAACACGCTGCTCTCAAAAATTGCTGCAGGTGAGCCTGACTCTCTTTCCTGAATTGATCATCCTTGGCTAAAACTAATTTTTCTACGCAGACATTCCGAAACCCGATGGTTGCTTCGTCGTTCCACCCACGCGAGAAGGGGCGATTGACTTTATGCGTACCCTGTCCTGCCGTCGTGTGCCAGGTTTGCAAGACCCCCTTCGGCTGGTTCAATATTGTTCGAGTCTGACTCCCGCTGTCCTACAGGAATCGGTCGTGTTACAGAGCGTTGGCTCGAAGGCCTCGGAGTCAAGACGATCCAAGATATTTACGACCTTCGCGGAAAGCTTTACCTTGTCGTGAGCACTAGTCGAGACTAGAAAGCGCTTTATCGAGGCTGACATCATCATTATGGGAACAGAGCAAAGAGATCAACTTGTCCTTTCTCCTTCGTGCCTATCTCGGACTCGGCAACACTCAGATCAGGTCGCGAGATCGAAGTGAGCGAAAAGGCGTCGGCTGCGAGCGGACTTTCTCCTCTATCTCCAAACCGGCCGACATGTATGAAAGGGTACTAATTCGCACCAGCTTCACGACTGTTTAAACCTCTTCGCTGACCGTTTTCCTTTTCTTTCCTTTGTAGCTCCGTTCGTGCGCCGACTCGCTTGCGGAGGACCTCGAGAAAGGCAAGTGGTCAGCGCGAACGATCAATCTAGTCATCAAGCTCGATTCTTTCGAACGAATCACGCGGGCTAGGACGATCGGAAAAGATGTTTACTTCAAAGACGCTGAGACTCTGTATCGGTACGACGAGCCAGCCAGTGCGGAGTTCTTGCTCAACTGACGACTCGCCATATTCAGGGAAGGGAAAAAGCTGCTGGACAAGGAAATCTCAGATCGGAAGACGGCAGTCGCCAGAGGTCAACCAGTCAAGGGAAAGAAGGAGCTCACCATTCGGTTGTTGGGTCTGCGCGTCTCAAACCTTCGCGACGACGCTGCATCCACGGGAAAACTAGACAGCGTACGTTTGTATGAGCTTACTTTGAGCTCGAAAGGGGCTTATCTATCAACTGTGTCGCACAGTGGGCTGGAAAGACGAAACCTGGTTCCAGCAAAAAAGGCAAGAAGTCAAGAGGCGCCAAAACGGTCTGCGTCAAGAATGAGCACAACGACGAAGACCTTACGGGCGACTTCTCAGAAGACGAGCTCGTTTTGTCGGAGGAGAAAGTACGATTCATTGCAGAAGGCGGGATCAAGGAGGAGGATCAAGAAAGTGCACCAGCCAGCTCTGATCCGCTGTGGGCTGCTATAGACGGCGAAGACGGCGACTCGTACCTTGCCGAGCTGGAACAGATGGACCAAGATCTCGAGGAGGAAGAGGAGAAATACAAGCCGTTCTTCACTGCAGGTCAGCCTTCCTCTTCTAATCCATCAGCCTGTCTCGAGTGCTAATTCGTTCGCTGTTACATAGGACCGTCCCTGAATTCTCGCCTTGCGATGGAAAGCCTCCCAGCGCCTGAAAGAGATCGCCTTGCATTTGGGGTCCGGGAAGATCCGGAGGACACTTTGGGCGTGAGGAAATTGCAGTGCCCAGTTTGCGACAAGTCCTTCCTGGCTTCCGAAGCGGCTTTTTCATCCCACGTTAACTCTCATTTCGGTAAGTCCTTTTTCGAGCCCAAAGCTGCCGATCGCACTGTACTTATTGATCTTTCTATTGAAGACGGTCCGCCTCAGGCTCCAGCCAGAGCGTCCTCGACGTCCTCGAGCTCGACGACGCAAGGCCCATCGAAGAAGAAGAAAAAGGTCGGGACTATCGATTCGTATTTCGGTGGGAGGAGATGACGCTTCAGTGCCTTTAGTTTTCCCCCGCTTGTTTACTTTTGAACGTAGCTCGGCTTCGGTTCTCTTCACGAGGGAAATGATCAACCCTCGCTTGCTCTTTGTGCGGCAATTCACATTCAAAATTGAGAGCACTACAGTGTCGCCCAACAGTGATTGCTTCAGAGATTGCGCCTCAACATGTAGGACGGAATCAGAAGTGCACCTCACGCTGAGCGCTGGCGCTGGGAACGGGCATCCGGGGACGGTGATATCTTTACAAGCAAGCAATGGATACAAACCAAATGTAAACGAAATCAGCCGTGACCCACGTCCGGTCTTCTACGAGTGCTTCTCTAGCTAGCAACAACCCCCTTTTGCCGCTCCTCCCAGTGATAATGGAAAGCTACTTCCAGCTCCCGAGCTCCCACCTCCTTTTCGCGCCGCCAGTGCTTCCTGATGCAGTCGATGTACTGTTCTTGTAAGCGAGTTGAAAGCCTGACAGTCGCAAACAGATCAGTCTTTCAAAGCTCACTCGTCGCGAGGAGACACGGCACGAACCTCCTCAACTCCCGTTCCCTCCTTCGCGGACGTTTCAACATAACCCGCCAGTCCCTCTTCCTGCACCCAGGCATTCACTTCTTTCCGACTGACTGCTCGCTTTCTCAATCCTCCTTTCCCTTTTGCCGGTGATCCTGCCATTTCCACCTCCTCCGCCACTTCATCATCCTCGTCCCCTTCTGCTTCACACAAATCTGATTTTTGGCCGACGAGGAGAATGCACAAGTCTGGTTCTCCCCATTGTCGAAGATCGGCTAGCCATGATCGACAACTTATGTAGCTTGAGCGTTGGGTGAGGTCGAATACGAGGAGGGCACCACCGGCACCGCGGTAGTATGATCGAGTTATGGATCGGAATGATTCTTGGCCGGCTGTGTCCCAGATCTGGTATCAAGTAGTACGGGTATTAGAGCTTGAGCAGGTGCGGAGGGTAATTTGAAGGTGGGGGGTCGGGGTTGAAAGTCATGAAACTCACCTGCAGTTTCACTTTCTTGCCAACATCTTTCCCTTCTGTCAATGAGACTAATCGTGATCCAAATTCGACTCCAATCGCTGCGGAGAGAAGAAGCGTGATCACGTTAGCTAGCATGATCGGGGCAGGCCGCCGAACTACCTCGCCGCTCAGCAGTTCATACGGTCCAGTGCATAAATATGAAAGGAGTTACTTGGCTCGCTGTGTTGTAAGAAGCGGTCGTCTGTGAGGCGTACGAGGAGTGATGATTTCCTGTGAAAGAAGCAAGCGTTAGCCGGTCCAGAAGGTCACGCGGAGCCAAGCCAAAGGAAAGGTGGGCGGATGAGAACGAATGAGCATGGCGTGGGGTGACTACATACCCAGTTGAAGCGTCACCCAATAAGATTTGCTTCTGTATCTGCGAGGTTTGATGAGGAGGATGGTCAGCACGGTGCGCTTGAGAGTGAGCAGTGGCGCAGTCGGTTGACAAGGCTGGAGTTACTTACGAAGTCCCAGCTTGCCCCGGACATTTGTGCGAGGTGAAATGTGACGTGGAAGGACTCGTGAAAGAAGTGGTGGGATCCGAGTGAAGTGGTGGTGGGGAAGAGCAAGTCAACAACGATAGTCGCCGTGGGTTTGTCCTCGACCAATAACTTGCCCTCTCTGCCCCGCCATTTCCCGCCATGGACGACGATTTGTTCAGCTCCTACGAGCAAGACCTCGTCACTCTCATCCTTTCAGTTCAATCAAAACTAGCCGTCGATGCGCGTGAACAACGAGGTGGTGCGCTCATTCTCCCTTTGCACACGCGCTCGCTTGGGGACTGACATTGCCCCGCTCCACGCAGAGCTACGCAAGGCAGTTTGGGGTCGAATAGAACGGGAGCTGGAAGAAGCAGATGAGATTGTGCGTCCCTTGCCAACCACTTGGAAGGTCGTGCTGATGGTCGTCCCTCGGGACCGGAGCTCAGGTCGCGCAAATGGAGATTGAAGTTCAAACTTCACACGGGGACAGATCAAGTCTACAATCTCGAATGAAGGAGCACAAGAGTAGCATGGCGCGGCATCGAGCAGAGCTGGTGAGCACGAGCCGGGCCCTCACCCCACTTGTCAAGCTGACGCGACTTTGTGCTGTCGCCAGCGAGCTTTGATGACAACGGTAGATCGAGACGACCTTCTTTCTACAGAATCAAAGGGTCACACAACGCTTGATATGGAGATGGATGACTCGGTAGCTTCGCAGAGGGCGGCGCATCAACAACGACTCCTCAGCGTGTCGGACAAGCTTTCAGACGGACAACGAAGGCTGGAAGATAGTCACCGCGTTGCGTTGGAAACCGAGGATTTAGGGGCTGGAATTTTGAGGGATTTGAGGGGACAGAGAGACACGCTGGAGCACACCCGGGATAATGTACGTGCTGGTTTCCGTGTGATTTGTGCGAAGTGTCTGGCTAATCGTTGTCAAATAGCTTTACGAGGCGGATGGAGCGATTGATCGAGCATCGAATACTGTCAAGAAAATGGTGAACCGGTAAATTTTCCCCGGCTGTGGGAGATACACCGGAAGCTCACGATACATTATGGCAGGATGTACCAACAGCGAGCGGTGACATACGGAATCATTGCTCTCCTCGTGTTCCTAATGTCAGTCCAGCCATCCTTAACAATACGCCGAGATACACGAGCTCAAATCTCTACCCGAATGCAGCGGATACATTCTCGTTTCCAAGGTGTTTTAGTTGTCCAAGATCCACCGCATTTTGTAATACTCTCGCATGGTTGTCAAGCTCGCTCGCTCGTCGAATGAGGGATAACAGTTTTCCCTGCTTGCTCTTGTATTGTTTCCCCTCTGTTAGTGACTCATCTCACTCGGAACGCTTCAGAGGGAAGGACACCTCCCGCCAAGATCTATGACCCTCTGGTACCCTGGCAAAATCGCCTGGAAGCACACTCATCCCTTGCAATCCACATTCTCCGCTGCATGTGCAAACCAAACGAAATTGGCAGTTTGTTTCCATTGCAAGGGCACACAGTCAACTAGTCAACGCTCAGCTTTCTCACCTGCACTACAGTCAATGTACGATGGAGAGGAAAATGATGAATCAGCTTGCCTAGGTGGCGCATTGTGTGTACAGTAAGTCCTGTACAAAGGAAAGGCGAAAAGCCTCAATTTGCCACTCGATGTCGTCGCGAGTCCGCGGTCGCCGCGACGGCATCAAGCGGAGTCGCGGCATGCCGGAGTCCGCCACCGCGTAAAAATTTTACTGTCAATTTTTGAGTCTCGACGCCCGCGACTTGCTGTTACCTCTCCCTGGGTCCAGAGCAGTACAATATTCCTGTTTACCCGTCAATAGAGTGCTCTGGCCTCCTACACGTTCAAAGAGGACGGAAAGCTTCGGCGGAGAGTTATTTGAGTTGTTTTTCAACATTGAATTATTATTCGGATGCATTTTTCTACGCGATACGCGGTGAAAAACGCCACGCGGTGGACCGTGGATCCGGTGCTATGGCCGCATTCAGGCAGGTTCTTCCTTCCCTTCTAGCTCGTTTTTCTTCAGCATCTCTTCTCTTCTCCCAACATTTTCACTGTCTACTCTTCCCTACCGTACCCTCTCCCAACCCACACCACCCGCTCTACCACTCTTCCACAATGCAAGCCATGAGAGGTTCCGTATCCGCTCTTGCTCCCACACCCCGTACGTCACCATCTTCCTTGCCCTCGCCACGACAACTCTGACCTCTTCCTCCTCAGCCGATCTCAGCAACAACCCTGACCGTGGACGCGCCTCGAAGCCATCTTCCCCCGCCACATCTCAGCCGAACTCTCGTTCCACAAGCCGCGCCGGAGCTTTCCTGGACCGAGTCTCGGAGTCCTTCGCCAACGCACACGAGAACGACAGTCGCTCACCTTCCGCCTCCCGCCCCTCCTCACCCGATCGAAATGGTCGCGCTGGCTCTCGAGGCGCCTCCCCTTCCGCCTCTCGGAGCGGTTCCCGCGCCCGCGAGTTCATCAATAAAATAACGCACCTCGGCGCCCCACAGGACTGGGCAACCCAATCCTTCGCCCACGCTCCTGAAGCCAATGCAAATCACCGTTCCCCTAGTGCCTCCCGACCTACTTCACCGGATCGCGCTGGACGTTCGGGCTCGCGAGACGCCTCCCCCGCTGGATCACGATCTGGATCTCGTGCACGAGAATTTTTGAGCAAAGTGACGCATATGGGACCCGGAAGTGATTGGGCAGCACACTCTATGGCTACTCCCGACCTACACGAGGTTGCGAATGGGGAGAGGGCCGGAAGGAGCTCAGAGGCGTCCCCGGCTGGCAGCAGGAGTGCGTCGAGGAGTGGTTCCAAGGTCCGAAGTGTTTTGGATAAGCTCGGTCACATGGGTGCTGGGTCTGATTGGGCTGGACACTCACTTGCTGGAAGTGCAGCAGTAGCTCCTCACTCTCACCTCGACCAATCCACTGTGGCGGAGGAGGTCGTCGTCGTCGCTTAGATGGAGGAAAAAAGCCAGAATTTCTTATTAGATCTTAGTAGACACTATATTATTCAGTGGTAGATACATAATAGGCCGCAATTACTAGACGGGTTTCAAGTTCGTTTCTAAGCTGCCCGCAAGTTTGTTCACTTGAGCTGGCTAGGCCAATATGACCTTGCCCAAACGTCCGGTGCTCACTGGTTGCTCTGCGTTGCCGAGGCAGTCTACACTTGTTTGGCGCCTGAGAGCGACCTTGAACCTTCGTGAACGAGGGAAAGCACGGAGAGGCGGTGGAAGGGTTCCGAGTGTGGTCACGAATACTCCACCCTCCTGCCGCAATCGCCATCTGACGAAGCATACTTCTTGCCAGCCAAAATTGGTCTGAGAAGTGCGATGCTTGGCCCTCATAGCGGGGGCAGGCCCAGGTGCTGGGGATGCACTGTCCAGCGCATGTTGACCACAGGTCGTCCTCCGCGATTACCGTCTTTCCACGAAATACGATAGTGGGGGCGATGGTGGGGGAAACACCGGGAATCAATTGCTAGCCAGCAAACCTTCTCGCGCCAACCTTCACTCCAATCCTACAGCCCTTCGCTATCTCCATCTGTCCAACACTCCAAGTCGATCGAGAATAAGGTCGCCGTGGGGAAGGAGTAGATGGATTGGCGCGAAGTGAGTAGGATGGGAATGTCGGGAGGCAACGTATTGGTCGTTTTAACGGTTCTGCGTTGAGAAGATAGAATCAGCACGCGTGCGACGGGGTTGGCGCAGCGTTGACTGACCTTGGTGAATCCGATAGCGGCGGAGCGCTCACGGAAGCATTGCCTGCAGATGTTGAGGCCGTACTGAAGAAAGAGAGCTCGAGTTAGATGCGTACGTGCGGGTGGCCTACTAGTGGGCGAGGACGAACCTTGCGGATGAGACCAGCGGGGTGGGTGCAGACACGGCTACGTGGAAAGAAGACATGTTCGTTAGCTCCCGCTTGGCAGATATACTGGCCTGACATCGCCCGCCGCCCGAACGGTCCCCTCGCGCTCTCCCAGCCGACACCAGCGTGAAGGCTACTCGTGCAACGCGAACAGCGTTCCCCTCAGAATTTTGACATTCGTTCCCCTCGCCTAGGTGCAAACCCAACCCAATCTCTTCGTTGTTCCCGTGGAAGTGCGCCCTGCTCGTGCCACCGTCGTCTCCCAGTTTCCTCGCTTCGTAATTCGCCATCGCTTGTCGACTAGACTTACCAGGACCTGGATCCCTTTCCGTAGGTACGCGGGCGCGAAAACCAAATAGCCTCGTGGGTCATATTAAAGGTGAGAGGGGGTCGAAAGGAGTACTTGGGCGGGACTGTCGGGGAATGGGTAAAACGTCGACGGCGAGCGATAACGGAAAGCGAGAGAAGAATCAGCTTTTGACCTGCGTAGTTCCTAAGACCTGTACGTCTGCTTGTACAAAAGCCATACTCACGTAGTCCTTTGTCGGCGAATCTGAGTAACACAAGGAGACGACGATGTGCGGGCCTGGGTCAAATTCAGCGTCTTTCGACGGTTGCTTCCAGCGCTCGCGATGTCGTAGGTACGCCTTGTGCAGGCTGCAGCCTTCGCAGGCGCAGCGTTGCAAATATATTTCACTGGAAGTCAATGCTCATCTCAGTCAATTGCATCGGAAGTTCATTATTCGCCAGGAAGTAAAGCCTTGGAACTGGTATCATGACTGAATGCACGTCTACCGGTATATTTCTACTCTCCTCTCACTTCGACGGTCCACACTACTGGCACATCTGTCCTAATCTCAACCACGCCATCATTCTCACTCGGAAGATGATTTGAAGATGATACGCAGGCGGCCACACTTGTCGGGTATGCATCTGCGAGCGCGGAGGTCAGCCGCTGATCTCTCTGTTTTTAACCATGGCGACCAACATGATCCGGGACCCAAGTCCCATTTTAATCCTCTTGTCACAACATGAGCTTGCTCCCCCACTGGAAGGACGGCGCAGGTGTCGCCAAATAATTTTAGATCCACGCGCACCTCGTGCGAACCCTTCAACCAAGGATCAGCGTGCGGACGCCCAGAAGTGAAAGAGGTCAAACTGACATGACGCAGAACGCAGGCAACACTATCCGGGCCTACCGCCCAGGTGTAATTGCGAGTCGTCCCCAATAGTGTCAAGGCGTGGATGGTGTGAATTGTTTGATCGAGTCGACCGCTGAGCCCTCCCAATATCACAAGCTGGTGCTCGATTCCAGTTTCCACCTCATGCTCCACCAGTGCTGAAATACACTTTCCCAGGTCGGTGCTATCTTGATCTGGGTCATGAATAATTTTGACGTTCTGAAAAATGTCGCGGTGGCTCAGCGAAAGACGTGAGGCATGGTGAAAGCTCGGAGAAGCACACCTTGGACTTGTAATAGTCAGACACATTCGCTTTCAATGAGTCCAAATCCCCTTTGATCAAGTCCGGCAAGAACCCATCATCTCCATTACTTGGCGCCGCGGGCCCATGTCGATTATAGAGCCTGTTCGCTCCTCCGTCGGCGCAATACCGCACAGAAGCTAGCGAGAAGGGATCAGAGAACGCTTAACGCTGACCCAAAAGGAAGCCTGGTCGCACAAGCAGCCCATATTTTGCGGAAAAGGGCGTCATGAACGAGGGGAGTGTTGAGGATGATTAGAGCGTTTGGGCGTAATTTGCTGGCGGTGACGAGGGTAGCAGAGTCCCAGACTTTCTTCTGGATGACATGGGCCATCGCTTGAGCCTTTAAAACGTCAAGTCGGCAATAGGATGTAGTTGGCGGGCGGCAAGCCATAGTGAGTCCGGCGCCCGCTTAGACAACCGCCGTCACTCCGCTTGTTGACCTGTGACTGACGTGTGCTCTTCGTGGCAGCCAACTCGACCTTCGCCACCTTTTTGTGAGGCTTCTGGATCCACGAAAAGGAGTCAACTACGACTTAGGTTCACATCCTCCTCCTCGACTAACCTTCTCCCAACCGCCGCCTCGTTGAACGACCCTGCCTCGCACGGGCGCGCTGTCCATTGAAGGGGGAAATGAACTCCCTTTACACCCTCGCACTGCGGCAGTCGGCATCCATACAAACCGACCTTGCCGCACTCGAACAATCCTACAATCCCTCTCCTTCCGGCACCAGCACGCCTGCCTCAGCACTCAATGGCCAAATCACCGCCAGTCTCGCCGCACTGGACCGAACAGTGGACGATTATGATAACATGGCTCGGAGGGAGATTGTAGAGGTGAAAAGGGAAAAGGCGCTGAGGTACGTGCTTCCTACAGGTGCTTGTCACGAATGGCGGGCGGATTTCGTAGGAGGGGCCTCTTTATCGGCGGACTGCTCAGGGTTTCCAGCTACGAACGCCACTCGGCGGCTCCTGTGGCCTAGAAGTACTCTCAACGGTGGATCAGGAAAAGGAGCGCGCAGGCCGCGTGCTCACACCACACAGGGCTCAGAGAGCGTCGCAGGGGACTTGATATATCGTCAGGAGGGTCAATATCGTCCCTTCAGGCATAGCTTAGCTAGTCAGCTAGCCAGTGCTTGCGACAGGAGTAAAACGGTGTCACTTCGCTCGCTGCTGTGCGTGCGAAGGCTATCGCGAGTTACGCTCAACCCTGTAGATGGCTCCACAGCAATTGGCGAGACAGCTTGCTTGTCCCTGCACATGATCACTGATTCTTTTCGCCTCCCTTCAGTCGAGTCGCACGGTTTCGGGAAGATTATTCCTCCCTGCGAAAGCAACACGACCGTATAAAAAGCACTGGTGCTACCCAAGTTTGTCCATTGCTCCACCATTCTCGATCCCTGATATAAGGCTCACTTCTCTTACCCTTATCAGAAAGCAACCGCAGACCGCGATGCTCTTTTCTCATCCGCCTCTTCCGCCTCCGCTATTTCGTCTTCCAACTCCATGTCCAACCGCCGACTGCCAGGCAGTCCACCAACAACATCATCGCAATTCACAATAAACATGAACGGGGACGGCAATAGTGCGAATGGTGCATCGAACGGCCCGACATATCGACCCAACAGTCCATTTACGAGCGACTTTGGAGCCTCAATACACAACAACTCGAGAACGAAGCATGCGCTTGGCGAGAATGACTTTTTGCACTCTACTGGTGCGACATTGGATGCGTATATTGCACAGGGGCAAGCTGTTTTGGGGAATCTCGCTACACAACGGGATATGCTCAAGGGTTAGTCTTGATTTCACTTCGCGGCTCATTCATCGACCGCTCTTTACTGACTCTAGCTTCGCATAGGTACAAAACGAAGGCTGTTAAACGCGGCCAATACATTAGGCCTCTCCCGTTCGACCATTCAGTACATCGAACGAAGGACCACCGGTGACTTTTATATCTTGATTGTTGGAGGGCTGTTTACGTTGTTCTCCTTCTGGATGATTCTCAAATACTTCGGGTAGACGCATGGAGGAAAAGGGTGACACATAGAGGGGAAGTTTGGGAAGCCTACTGGGATGTCTTCATTTAGTGTACCATCCTAATTTCAGTGCTTCATTGCTGTTTACTTCGAATCTACTTCTCACGTCCGGTAATCTTGGGATGCGATCGAAGGTCGTCTGGGATCAACACGACCAAGCGGAAAAGTGGAAGCCTGCGGTTCCTACTCGGAGTAGCCGTACAGAACAGCAGCTTGAACCTACGTGCTTCGCTATGGGTATCAGCTTTATTACTTTATGGTATCATCTCTCTACCCCTTTGAATCTCTATCTTTCCCTCTTGACAGTCAAACAGCAGGTCCGATATGGCCTTTTCCAGACGCGAACTGCCCAGCCCAAATCTCGGCGTTGTTCAGGTAGCGAGCGTTCTTCGTCCAAACTATACATTCGGCCGTTAGCATTGTTTCCTATAGCTTGCAATGCATTGACTCACGCAAAGGCACGGCCAACCAAGTCCTCCCTGAAAATCCAGCCTTGACGTTCGCCGTAACCAGCGTTGAAAACCACTCCGGGAGCCAGTATGCGTAAAAAGACCATCCTTAGATGCAGTAAATGAGCAACGATTATTCTTGGCACTCTCGTCAATCATGGAACGTACCGCCCCATAGCACTGATATCGAGTGCTGTTTGACATTTGAGACCCCATCGACGCGCCCTGAGAATGTGTCTACCAAAAGAAGCCTTGTTAGTGCAATCTCTCCCTCGTAGACTAAGCTTTCCATCTCACTATCTCCTTGATTGATAGTATACTGGAAAGTATTGGCAAATCGAAGGCCGACTTTATCGCTAACGATAGAGGCGCCATAACGCTGCCTCACCTCCCATAAACCCAAGATGTCGTCTGACGTGCATCGTCAGCAAGATGAACAGAACCAAAGTGATGCCAAGTCCTCTCACAGTATCCATGAACTCCCATCGCCTCCTCAATATCTAATTGCGGCGTCCGGTAATTCCAAACGTACGTTGGCTGCCCAGTCGAAGCAAAAGTGCCCTTGATATTCTGCATAAAATTCTCAATATTTGCGAGGATTATTGCGTCGTATTTGGCGACTCGGGCTGCGTTCAGGGCTGGAGTGGCTTCGTGTGCTGCCGCGAGGCGGAGGAAGGCAGACATGAGCAAAACTCGTCGATTCCAGGCCTGTTCAAGTCAGAAGGGTCTTAGCTGGAATCCGAGTCAGCTCAAAAGAGAACACCTGCCATAGGTTGTCCGGGAAGGTTGAAAAGGTCGTTCGCAAGAAGGTACCGCTTGTCGTTCGGTTGTATCATTAAGTTCTTCGTCGTAATCCACCATGGAAGGAAATACGTGTCTATCGTCCTAGTTTGCGGAGGAACCTTGGTCAATTCCCCGGAATTTGAAAGGTATGGCTTGACGACTCACCCATCCCCGGCGCTGACCAAAGCCAGAGCTCGAGTAAGGTAGGTTTCGGTATGGGCGAAGGGCGTCAAGGAAGTGTGTACTGGCGGTACCATCTTCCACAAACAGGGTGTCTTGAAGATGTAGACCGCAGGGTTGACCATATGACCTATTATGTCCCCGTTCTCGGCGCCAGCGTACAAGCCCGTCGAAGAAGTCGGCCAGACCTAGATGCAAACAAAGCTCGGGTTGTTAATCACATGTAGCATCGTCAAATGACCTGGATTAAAAACAGGCTCACGAGCTCCCTCTTCCCAGTCCAAAGTACAGCTCCAGTCTTCGGGTTATTCCTCAAGGCCAAAATATTTTCCGCAAACTTCAACGCCAAGTCAAGCGCTCTGATATCTCCCGTGCTTTCGTATAGCAAACCTACCATATCGACACCACAAGATCAGTATTCAAACGTCATCACTAACCACAATCCCCCAAAGCAGGACTCACCAGCAGCATACGCCGCTTGCCCCAAATCCCCATCCGCCAATATATTCCCCTCTCCAGTCTCCAAAATCGGCGCCGTATTCGCAATCATGCCCAACGCACTCTCAATCTCATTCCTCTTCACTGGTCCGTCGATCCCATCCCACTTCATATTCCTGACCACAACAGCCGGACAATACCTCACTTTACAAACACTCGCGAAGCCCGCATAAGTACCCGCGAAATTTGATGGAGCGGCAGTGCATGATGAAGTGTGAATTTTGGGGGAGAGAAGAG
>JASZXU010000094.1:0-40065 GCA_035521515.1 Phenoliferia sp. Uapishka_3
GTGGGAGGGTAGGGAGGGAGGGAGGGGAGAGAAGAGACGAACCGCTGCATTCGCTTAGTGTGGTATGTATCGCGAGCTTTTCCTTCTCCGGCGGTCCACAAACGGACAGTACGGTCATAAGATCCCGATACGAACTCGCGTCCAGTTGGCGCCCAGTCGGCTGACATGACACTGCGCGAAAGGTCAGGGGGACTAAGAGGGTCTGAGGGAGAAGAAATTGAACGCACGCCCCGACGTGGCCTTTGTAGACTTGTGTGGTAGTGCTGAGGTTTCGCATGTCGAAAGTGTAGAGATTGTGGTCTTCGGAGGCGCAGAGAAGGACGGGAGGTTGGAGAGGGTTGAAGACTAGCTGGTTTACTCGCATCTAATAGTCATAACAAGCCGGGCTTAGTACGCGGTTTCAGCACCTCCAAGAAAAGAAGAAGATGAACGCACAGCCATAGAAACCCTTCCAAGGGCCTTCCCACTCCTCAAGTCATAAAGACACACAGTACGATCACTTCCACTACTCGCCAACACGCTCGTTTCACTCTTGTTGAAGGCGACCGAAACGATATGTTCTCCAGTCGAGAGGGAGGAGGTGGAGTGGAATTTGAGAGTCGAGAGAGGGGAAGTTTTGGTTTCGTCCCAGATATCGATTTGGGAAGAGGCGGTGGCGAATATGGGGTCGTAGCGGTGGTGGGAGATGGAGCTGTGTGGGGATGTAATCAGGAATGCAAGTATTTCTGGATGTAAGGGGGCTCACTTGAAACCTGAGGCACCAGTGTAGGTTTGGAGAGGCTGGAGGAGAAGATAATTGAATCAGTTGATTGCTCGCGGGGTGTGGGAGACAGACACAAAGGCCTACCTGAACATTTGATCCTTTCGAGCCCTTCAAATCCCACATCTTGACCGTCTTGTCTGAACCACAAGTAAGCAGCCTCGACGATCCCCTCGCCTCTGTCGAATCGAGCCTATCCTCATCCTCACTTTCCGGCTCTTCCTTTCCCTTCCCTTTCCCTCTATCACCCAATTCCGTTCTCTTCCTCTTGATCCCTCTTTCACCCCCTCCGACTTTCTTCTCGACCCTGCCCTCCTCCCCTTCAACCGGATGAGAGAAAGTCACGCCCTTAACCATTCCCTTGTGAGCCCCCACAACCTCCCAAACGCTCCTTCTATCTCCCAAATCCCACACACGAACTTCGCCATCTCCACTTCCACTAGCGATACGAGATAAACCTCCGCTCTCGTCTTTTGCCATGGAATAAAGACCGTCGCCGTGACCTTCAAGAGAAGCGACGAATGGCTTTGAGAACATTCGTTCGAGTTTTGCTGCTGCTACTGCTCGGGTATATTCTCGTGGTCGGGCGAAAGGGTGAAGAGCTGGGTCGAGATTGCGAGAGACTGGAGCTGTTGAGGAAGATGATTCGGGCAGGTGCGCTTCCAGCGAGCGGTGGAGAACTTTAATCTTCTGTAGGTGCGCAAGTGTGGTTAGCATGAATCAGAGTGGACACTGTAAGCTGGTTTTGCTTACCATGGTGACGCTGTCGTTAGTGTTGACGTTGAGAAGTAAGCACAGGTCCCTCTTCAGACATTTTTTGAGCTTGGGCCAAGTCGTCGTTGAGCTGAGCCAATGCCATTCGGGAGAATCTTTCGCTCTGCCGCACCTTCAAATCTCACAATCCGAATAGTAAGTAGCCATATCTTACAATGTACTGCCTGCGTCGCGCTAACCAGCCCGCCATTCTACAGTGCGTTGTACGTCCATTTGCTCCTCAGCCGCCGTCCCTCGCCGCAACTTTGCGCGCACTACGCCGCCAACGACGTCAAACTAACGCCATTCATCGTCCACAGATGCCGTCCTCGTAACCGGACCCGCCGGCGCCGGCAAATCAACATTCTGCGCCTCTCTCATCACCCACGCTCAATCACTAGGCCGCTCCGTCCACCTCTTTAACCTCGACCCCGCAGCAGAAAAGTTTGAATACCCTCCTTCTATCGATATTAAGGATCTCATTAGCTTGGAGGAGGTCATGGAGGATTTGGAATTGGGGCCGAATGGTGGTTTGATTTATTGCTTTGAGTGCGTTTGTTTTGCGGGTTCATGGCGAGCAACGAACGGAATGGGCGGTGGGGCTAATGATTTGGCTTCAGGTACCTCATGAACAACTTGGATTGGCTTTCGGATGCGTTGGGGGACTTTGAAGATGACTACGTGCGTCGCGCCAACTTGCTTGCGCCCATCGACCTGACTGGCTGACCCCCACTCTTCCCGCCAGCTAATCATCGACTGCCCAGGCCAAATAGAAGTGCGCTTACCACTGCCCACCCTTCCTCCATCACGTCCGCTAATTCCTTCCCTCCCACAGCTCTACACGCACATTCCCGTCCTCCCTCGCCTCGCCAAACTCTTCACAACAACTATGAACATTTCCCTCGTTTCAGTTTACCTCCTCGAATCCCAATTCATGGAAGATTCGGCAAAATATTTCGCGGGAGTACTGAGTGCGATGAGTTGCATGGTTTCGCTTGAGGTGCCTTGCGTTAATATTATGAGCAAGATGGATTTGGTCAAGAAGGGGACTACGGGGGCGAAGAGGAGGAGAGATGTCGACAGGTCCGCTCTTCTTCTTCTTTGTTTGGTATAAAGCTGTTATCTGGGGAAGTTGCTGACCCTGCCGTCGCGCGTATTTAGGTTCTTGGACCCAGATCCAGAGTTGTTGCGAGAATCTGCGAACAGCACCACGAACCCAAAATTCCACGCTCTCAATGGAGCCCTCGTGCAACTGGTAGGTCCTGTCCCTTTCTTTTGATAGAGATTCTACAATCTCACACCCCCTTTACACAGATCGAGGACTTCAACATGGTACAATTCCTTCCCTTGGACGTCACCGACGAAGACTCGATTGGAACGGTCCTGTCACACATTGATAACGCCATCCAGTCAGATTTTTGTTCACACTAATCGACCCGAACTCTTACTGACTCTGTCTGCTTTTTACATCAGGTATGGAGAACATGAGGAACCGAAGGAGCCACACGACATGGATGAGGGCGACTTTGTGAGAATCAAACCTGATCTGTCGTTATTATATGCTGATCTCTAGCTCAACAGGACGTTGGCGAGTAGCGCTTCTCTACCACATGTCTTGTATTGTACTACCACCGCAAATTTCTGTTCCCAACAAAAGTCTTGACACTTGAACAGACTCGACCAATCTACTCTATATAAAATGCTCGCCTACCACCAGCCGTCCTCAGTCTTCTCTCGAAAACAGCCTAATGTTCAACACCAACAAATCCGCCAAAAGCAGCAACACCAAAACCGCCACTCCCACCACAACGACCTTCTTCTTCGCTTTCTCCCTCTCCCTCTCCTCCACTTCCCTGCTCTTCACTTCCTGCTTCTCCTCGACGATTCCCCCTTCCTGCGCCTTCAACTTCCTAAACGTCCTCGGTGACAACCTCTCCCAAGGACACAAATAAAGCCTCTTCAGCCGATCCGCTTCGATCTCGGCGTGCCCTCTTGAAACGTGATCTGCTACTGAGGGGCGACGAGTGTAAGATGGTAATTCCCCACCACTGGATCGACGACGAGCTTGAGATTGGGCTTGGGGTGGCGAAGAAAACCATGCGTGGGTGTTCACGCGGGTCCGGGAGGAATTTATAGATGATTCGGATTCGGCGCGGGGGCGATGGAGTTGTTGAAGAGGAGGAGGTGCGTGGCTGGAGTTGGTGAATGATGAATCGTTCGGGTGAGAAATTGAGGAGAAAGGATCGTTGGATGGATTGGGAGTTGGGTTGGAAAAGGCGCCGGTGGAAGTAGAGAGGAAAGTTCCGGTCGGTGATGGAGGGAGAGAGTTATGCCCGTGGTATGATGAAGAAGATGAAGAAGCGGAGCCGCGACGAGGGGGAGTGAGGTTTGAAGGTGGTGGGATCCCAAGTGAGGTATGGTTTGGTTCCTTTTGAAAAGGTCGGTTTTGATGAGAGGTTGAGGTTTCGAAAGGGGAGATGTCGATATCGACGACGTGCTCCTGTGTATTCGAGTCCGCGGAGAGGGAGGAGAAGGAAGACCTTGCGCTGAGAGCTTGGATTTTAGAGGTAACGGGATGAAGAGAAAGGTCGGTTGTGGATGGATTGAGGAAATGAGCTGGGGTGACTTTGTGTCGGTCGGGGATTGGGCGACGGAGAGCTCGGTAGGAGTATGATGGGATTCCAAAGGCGGGAGGCTCAGTGGAGGTGCTATGTATTGAGTGTAGTATTAGTTTGTGTTGGCGACATAGATTTATAACAAGGAAGGGAAACTGACCTTCTGGAAGGTGGCTTGTTAGGAATAGTAATCGTTAAGCATTTGTTGGGAAACATCGACCTCGAACGTGGAGTGAGTTGGTGAAAGTAGTAAGAGGTAGGGCGGCGGGATGTTTTGCGAGCGATTGATGACAAAGATTGGAGCGGTGGGAGAGAGAGGGAAGAGAGTCCCAGAAGACAGTGGGCATTCAATAAGAGGCTAGGGCGGGGCCAAGCGAGAATAAAGGGAGACGTTTCTCACGACAAAGGGCTTCGCACGGCGTAGAGGGCCGTGCACCTCCTTGTTCAAACAAACACTTGCAGGGCTTTAATGTGCTCGAGTGTACATGTGTACGAATGAAAATATGGGGCCGGTGCAGTAATGTCTTTGCTCTGCGAATTTTGAGTAGCTCAGACTCTGCGACTTCCCCTTGACTTACCCCATAGTTGACCCCTGACCTCCGGCACCACCTCGAGCCGTCTCGTCGCGAAACCCGTCAGACAACGGAATAACGACCTAATTGCTGGCTGGATCAGCTGGTAGGCAAGCTCTTTCAACGGTTCAACCAGAACGGGGCTTTTCCCCCTTACTCGGCAGGCGCTTTTTCGGCTGTGAAGCGAGGTGAGATCGGGTCAGCGAAATTGCCAGACTGTTCCAAGATCCTTAATTCTGATTGCTTACGTACAGGTCCGCCGGGAATCAGCTGGCTCCCAGTACAGCTGGGTAGAGGAGATGTTGAAGAAGTATCGTGGGAGGGGGAACTGGGCAACGCCGCGGTGGAGCTCGGAGAAACTGGTTGGAAGAGGCATTTTAGGGCGCTTTACGAAGGTGGGTTGGTAGTGGCGACGAGCTTAGCCGCGAATAAGTTCAGGAAAATAGCTCGAAAGTAGCGCCGAGGCGAAAACCGACCTGGCTTTCCGCCGTTCAAGCGCTATTGCGAGCGCTTCTTCTCTGTTATTCGCTATGATACATTCTCTGTTATTCGCCAGGATACATGTACCGTGCTGATTAATCTATTCTCACTGGATTCATACTCAATATCGCCGCAAGGCCGTTGGAACGACAGTCCAACGCGAGCCGGAGTGCCGTGGCGTTCGCCACCATCGTAGGCGGCGGGTAGAAAACTGTTCCGTAGCTTCCCTGCAACTCTCTTTTTCCAGTGCTTCTTTCTTTCGGATAACTGTAGATGTGTCTCTTGGAATAGACATCGAGTGGTGAGCATCTCAGATTTTTCCCTTCGCAAGCACCTCCTTCCCAGGCCTCGGCCTCACTCGATGTCGCCTGCGCTTGCCACTGATTCCTTCCTTCAACGTCTTGCGCTTGAAGTTAAGTTATCGGTATCAGCCCATCGAGCATGTCTTCGTGACTTTCAGGCTCTTGTGAAACTCGCACTCGCGCAAGCGTGTGGCGATGACCCTACTGTAGGCGACCAGCTATCAATGCCCCAACGCCAACGCTGTCGGGATGCGGGATTTTGATTCGAACTCGGCAGATACATACAAGATCGATTTAAGGGGCTTTTAGTTGGAGATTTCCCGCTGAAGTTGACCCTTATCGGTAAGGAAATTTTGTAGTCAATTTGGTCGACTCAACGCCATGCCCGAAGAAGGACCTGTCGCAACCCATACGAATTTGAGGACATACTTGCTGTCTAAAGGTCTGCTTGTATACCGTTGATTCAACAAGCCGATATCCTCAACCCTATCCTCGTATCGAAAGACGCGACCAAACCGCGAAGGCGGGCTGCAAGGCGGGCTGCCGCAACCACACGCTCAAGCTAGACTTTAAGATCAGCGATTCGTAGGCGTGTTGTTGCGTTTATCATCAGATATGTGCTCAAAAATCGCAAAATCACAGCACGGACTGGGCAGCGGCTGTTCAAACATTATGTATTGAGCGGATCTTACCTGCCGGCGCGTTTGTTCAGACTAGTGTAATATGATGAGGAGGCACACGAGGAGAACGTGTGGTTGACGTAAATCATACAGTGTTGTGAGTGTTCTGACGCGAATATTCCAAGGCTTCCATCGCTGGTTCCCGATGAGTTGAGCGTACTTACTTAACCGTAGAAGGGCGCTCGATGGCGTTCGAGGCCTCCGGCCCGAACCATCATAAGGTCGAGCAATTATGAAAGCTTAGTTGAGCGTATGATCACTTGATAGACAAACCCAGATCTAATGGATTCAATTGTCCACCGAATATCGTCCTCGGTTTTCAGGCACGACCATGCGTCGAGTCGTGTCTCTCGCCAGCAGCTCGCAGAGGTCATCGAAGGCCAACGCTTACCCCGGTCGCAGTCCTGAGAAGCTCGAGCAGTCCTCGAGTCCTTGATCTGGCTCGTCTGCAGAGCATGAGCGGTCCGCAAGTCGCGTATAGTGGTGCTGGACGTGAGTCCAAACTTCTTGCCTTCCGAAGGCGTATTACTTTGCCGACACGGCGGACCCGACGGGAGAGGAGCAACACACTGACCACCACTTTTGCGTGCTCACCAAGACACCTTCTTCGGGTTTGTGAGCTCAGTCAACGAGGCATATGCATTGATAGAAGCCAGTAAAGAAGGTGTACGTTTAGCGATACTCCAATTGTTTTGAGGCCAGAGTTCCGAGTCGGGAGAACGCGTTTGAGCTTGGCTAATGAAAGGCCCACCTTCTTTCAATAGCTACTACCACGGGTGACCCGAAGGTTGACAGATAAAGAGTGAGGCCACACCTGATTGCATATGCAGGTGTTTTCGAAGGAAAGCTGACCGTCGCCAACGAAGACGCCTTCACTATGTGCGTCCTGGCGCTGTGTTCGTCTTCAACGAAGAGGAAGCAGGTATCAAGAGATGGACCGACCGTGAGTTTCAACATTCTCAACAAGAAAGCCTCGTGGTGACATTGTTCCTTCCCTCGCCATCTCGACAACCGCATCGTTTGAGACGTATGTAGACATCAAGTGGAGTCGTGAGTTTGTTCACCGCTGGTCCCCCAGACACAACATTTCTTTTCACCGGGCTAAAAAATTTCTGCACAGCTTCCCGGGTCTCAGGAGCGTTTCTAACGTACAGGGAAATCCCTTCACGCGGCGACGACAGCCTTATCAAGTCGTCGTTCGCAAAAGAAGGAGTCCACTTGATAGCATACTCGAGCAAGAAAGCATCCATGGACTCTAACATGCCAATAGCTTCTCTGGACCCCTTAGTACGGCAAATTATGTCGAGACAACGGACGGCAAGGTCGACTCTCCCGTGGGGAACGGAAGCCGCCAATCAGCAAAGACGCCAATCTTATCCCACCCAGATGCCACCAACACCTTTCCCTCACGAGTCTTCAAACTCTTCGCCCCATTTTTCTTCCCCTTTCGCCCCAGTACCTTCGACATTTTCGACAAAAGCATGGCCTCCGCAAGGGTCCCTTCACCAGAACGACTTGCGCGAAGCCGAGTCTTTGCGGAACCACTCGTCAAATCCAAACCTTCGGGAAGCTCTGAAGCGAGATCGTGAGGACGGGTCCGCACCATCGCAGAGACGGCTGTCTTACTCCATTCCTTCTTTTCCCGCTGAAAACTCTCGTCGGCGACCTTCCTCTGGACCCGCAGCCACATACCATCATGGCGCAAACACTATAGCTGACGACATGGACGTCGACCGAGAATCCTGTCGGCCATTGCAGCCCCTGCCGTCCGGTCCAACGCGCAAGAGCGACTCGAAGTGGCAATCCGACCCTTCGCTCGCGGCTTCCTCAGTTCATATCCCTCGAAACACGCATCACTCACAAGACTACGACCTCCCACCAATAAAATCGACAGACTTCCGCCCACATAGTGCCCCTTCGGCCTCTTACTCGCGCCGACTTCCACCAGAGAACTGGTATCCTCCGGAAGCAAACTCCACTGGCGAAGGCCACATCCTTGTCGACGGTAGACAGGCTGTTCGGGGAGCGGAGGATGAACGACAACTTGGATTGTTGGGGCGGCAAGTTTAGCGAGACTGTCGGTAAAGGTCATGAGTGAGGAGCTCGAAAGGGCAGCGAGTCATTGTCAAGTCCCGGCCGTGAGGTTTTGAAAACCGCAGCCGGCGGCGGTATCGAATTAGTCGTCCCAAGTGGAAGAGAGAGTGATAAATACTTGATCCCGCAATACCAGACCGAAAGCCTGAGAAGCCTATCTGCTCATGGGCTCACCAGCCAAGCTAGGCTACAGACGGAAATAGACTCTTTACTGATCTGTGGCAAGTCTGTGGCGTCGCAGTCACTTTGGTGAAAGAGAAAAGAGAACAGCACATCTCACTAATATGTATTGGCAAAAGCATTGCTAACCCACCCGGTACGAATACAGAAATGTTGTGCAGGCTTGAACGAGTGCCCAAGAGGCAAGCGAGCTTTCGTTTAGTTGGCGTTAGCGACCTCGTGGAGGTACGTTCCGAGGAGTTTGCATCCTTCGATGTAGTTTTGACGGTCGAGCTTCTCGTTGATAGAGTGTGCGCCATCGTCTCCACGACTGTCACAGGATATAAATTCAATAATGCGCTTGGAATGCAAGAAAGATGTGAGAACGCACCCCATGGGGAGGAGAAGGACATTAACGCCAAGAGAGTCAGCGAAGGTGAGAGTGATGGGGCTGTAAACCAGTCCAGTAAGCATCTGTAAACAAGAAGCATATTGCTTAAATGATGGCTCACATGGATCCTCCCTCGCGAGTGAAGTCGGGGGTCTTGTTGTAGACAGCCTCAGTGGCCTTGGTGGCGGCCCTGAAGTTCCAGTGGTCGATGCTGGCAACCCATGGCATACCGCCACTGAGCATCTCAACCTTGAAGGTGTTCTTGGAGCCGAGCTTGGCGAACTCCTCAGCAAGATATTTTTGCACAAGTGCGTTGACGTCGTCCGGGGTAAGGTCAGGGACGAGACGAATGGAGAACTTGCCTACAAACCAGAAACCATATTAGCGCATGAAAAAAATTACACGTAGAAAATAATGCTCGCCGTGAACAGCGGCGGGGATGACGGTCTTGGCTCCTCCTCCAGAGAAGGCGCCCTCGATACCGTGGATGGAAAGACTGCAACGTGGATGATTTGTAAGCTGATAACCTGAGAAGCTCGTGGATATCTGAATCGCTCATTGCTTACCTGGGGTAACGCATGCGACCCATGAGGACAGTAGACTTGTCCTCACTGAGGGTAACCTTGGCTCCAATGGCGGACTCGAAGTCGGCGACGGTAACATCAATGACGTCGTAACGAGCCTTCTCCTCAGCAGTGAGAGGAGCGACCTTGTCAGCGATTCCGGGAACAAGGATTTCTCCCTGAGGGGTAACAAGCTTGGAGAACACGGCGAAGAGGTCGGTCATGGGCTCTGAAAAAATAAGCCAGGCTGTCAGAACTGTAAGCCTTGAAAGCTGTGGGTGGGAACAGGGCTGACCGTGAACCGTTCCTCCGAAGACTCCGGAGTGGAGGTCGACTCCAGGTCCCGAGACGGAGACCTTGAAGTAAGCGAGGCCACGGAGACCGTAGGTGAGGCAGGGAGAAGTGGTTCCCTACAGAATTAGAACGTTAATTAGTAAAACTAGTCAACCTGCGATTTACAGCGGTGCTTACGAGCCAGTAGTTGTCACTGAGAGGAGGAACGTCAATCTTTAGCGATTCATGACTTTGGTTTCCATTTACTCACCTGATGCAAACAGCGTCGACGTCGGCAAGGAAGGTCTTGCTCTCCTTGACAATGAGCTCCTCAAGACCGTTGGATCCGCTCTCCTCCATTCCTTCGAAGCACATCTTGAGGTTAACGGGCAACTCAGTGTTGGTCTTCTGATGAGCCTCGATGACCTGCAATCAATAGAGGGTTTAGAAATAATTTACAAAAAGAAGTATCGAGCCATAGATGGCGCACGTTCAACCATCCGAGAACGGGTCCCTGTAAAAGCGCGTCAGTAATCGAGCTCCGGCACATAAGCTCTCGGCAGAGCGTACCTTGTCGTCAGAAGATCCACGTCCAAAGAATCGGCCGTTCTCCTTGTCCTCAGTGAGGGAGAAGGGCTCAGTGTTCCATCCATCGGACTTGAGGGCCTGCGACAGAGACGCACAGCGTTAAAAGGCATATCAACTCGCAGACATTAGCAGACAAACGGGCTGGACATCGTAGTGACCTGTATGAAAGTAGGCGTCAGTGAATGTTGATTGCAATCGGTGCCGTGTAGCGTACCGTAGACCTGGAAAGGGAATCACGCGTGAGCAGCAGTCCAATCGCGAGCGCGGAGAAGCGCTTCTCACCAAAATGGTCTTCTTCTTCGGGTCGGACCCGTACTGTCCAAAAACAACGGGGGGAAGGTCGACCTCTGTGCCATCCATGTCCTGCTTGCCGAGGGGAACGACGCGAACTCTGCAGATGGATTTCAGGGCTCTTATCAGCCAACCCGGAACGGCACTAAGGTCCAGCTTGCTGCCCAGCGCCCAGCTGCGCCCGCCATTGTGCACTTACGTGACCTTGAGCTTCTCAAGCTCGGCTGCGAGCCAAGCGCCCATTCGATGGACTTCTGGTCGGTAGGAGACATCTCCGGAGACGGAGGCGATTGCGACTGCCTCGGCGAGACGGTCGATGAGCGACTGCTGGTTGTCCTCAATGTACTGGGCGAAGGGAGTGGTAACAGTCATGGTGTTTGAGAGTTTTGCGGGATGGGGAGGAAGAAGGAGCGAAGCAAGGGAAGGGAGAAATTCAGATGATCATCTCCCGTTAGCTGTACATATTCAGGGGCTGGCCCGCTGCGGAGCGAGTGAGCCACTTCTCTTCTTTCCCATTCGCTCCTACACTACTGATCCCTATATCGGCTTGTTCCAAGCAATAGGAAGCATCTTCTTTACCTGATAAACACAGAGTTGCTATGCGAAAAATTCGGCAGTTCCTGGGAGAGCTGCAGGGACGACCTCGCCTTTGGTCGCTTCTCGCCAGTCGCGGACGCGAGAGGGAGAAAATTTCTAAGTATGCATCTGCCTCGCACCGTCACGAACCAAATCTGAATGAAATCCGGAACTGCAACGAGATTGGAGGCGACGCTAGTTGAGGTTGTCGAGGTACCCAGGAGCTTGAAGTCGGAGCCGATTGGAGCCATTGACACGGTACAAATCACCTTCATAATGTTCTGTCGAATGGTGAAGGAAGATGTTATCAAGAAATCAGTGTGACAAGGTCAAGTTTTGCAATAATCGTGAGCAAAGGGTTGAAAAGAGAGAAGAAGTGCGGTAGCAGGGACCACATGTCGACACTTCGAGCGTCGAAAACCTCCACACCTGCGGTCGGAAAACTTCAGACCAGCGGCGCAACGCACTGCACCGGCGCCGCGACCCAGCATCACCTCTTTCTTCGCCTAGCAGTCATGGTCGTCAGTCTCGCAGCATCCGGAGCCGGAGCGCGCATCTACACTGTCAACGGCGGCGGAAGTCAGTCAAAATCCGCGTCCGCTTGGCTCGAGGCGAAGCTAGGAAACACTCGCAAGCGGAGAGGAGGAGGACAGGGTGGCACTGGTGGAGAGGGAGAGATTCGTCTAATTCAGGTATGTTTTCCCAAGCCTTGTAACTTGGTGCGCAAGATTAACGCTCGTCGGGGCAAAGGACTTTGACTTCCCCGAAGCTTCCAACAAAGTCAAGTCAACAAGGGACGGTCAATATGTTCTCGCGACCGGAACATATAAACCTAGGATGAAAGTGTTTGATTTGGAGGAGCTTTCAATGAAGACTGAGCGAGTCACAGACAGCGAGAACGTCGACTTTTGTGTGCGCCACTCTTTTTGGCTTGAACTCTCCGGCCGGCCACTCACGCTCTTTGAGTCTCAGATTTTGTCATCCGACTGGACCAAAACACTCCACCTCCAAGCCGACCGCTCCCTCGAACTTCACACCCAATCTTCAGCTCACTACCGCGTTCGCATGCCGCGACATGGTCGTGCTCTGGCCTACCACTTTCCCTCATGTGACGCTCTCGTTGGAGGACAAGGAAACGAGGTCTGGAGGATGAATCTCGAGGCTGGTCGCTTCATGAAACCATTTGCTCTAGAGGGTGCCGCCGACGCTGATGGAGGAGAGGGCGGAATTGGATTCGGTGGAGGCGAGGACATCGTCACCGGAGTCAATGCGATCGACATCAATCCGGCCCACCAGCTTTTGTCGTTCGGTACCGAGACTGAGTCCGGAAGGGGGACAGTGGAAATGTGGGACCCGCGAAGTCGGTCACGGGCGGCGCTCCTTCGACTGCCGTACGCAAAACTTTTGGCGGCCTCAGGTTCCAGCGCTTCACTCCTTGGCGCCAACCTCCCAGGGACAGACGACATCGCCACTGGTAAGCGTGGCGTCAGTGTGACTGCGCTCTCTTCCAAGTTCGATGGACTGAACCTCGCGGTCGGGACGTCTACCGGACATGTCCTCCTGTACGATTTGCGAGCGAACCGGGCCTACACGACAAAAGATCAAGGATACGGGCTGCCGATCAAAAAGGTGGAGTGGATTGAAAGTGGCGTTGCCAGCGGTGGAGACGCCGAAGCGGAAGGAGGGTGGATCGCAAGTGCAGATGAGAAGGTTGTCAAAATCTGGGGCAAGGACACGGTCAGTCATGCTTTGTCGCGAAAATCATTCACTTCCTCAGCTTATTGATATTTGGCCGCTTACAGGGAAATAATCTTGTTTCAATTAACCCCCCAATGCCTATCAACGACATGCATGTCTACCCGGGAACTGGACTCGTCTTCCTTGCCAACGAAACCTCGCCCATGTCAGGCTACTACATCCCACAATTAGGACCTGCACCCAAGTGGTGCCGATTCCTCGACAACATGACCGAGGAGATGGAAGACGGTCAAGAGGAGCTGATGTACGACGACTACAAGTTCGTCGACCGACAAGAGCTCGACAAGTGCGTCGAATATTTGGTACCTTGCGATTTGCTTGCGCATCATACTGATAACATGCTACAGCTTAAACCTTACCCACCTTATCGGCTCCGACTCTCTCAAACCCTACATGCACGGATACTTCATCGACCTGCGTCTATACACCAAGGCGCGAGCTATCGCGAACCCCTTCGCTTACGCGGAACACCGCGAAAGGCTCATTCGGGAGAAGCTCGAGAAAGAGCAGGAGTCTCGAATTCGTGGGGCAAAGCAGGCTACTGGAACAAAAGTACCGGACGGCGTCAAGGTCAACAGGAGCTTGGCCAAGAAGGCGCGCGAGGCGGAGGAGAGGACCCAGAAGCGGACAGCAGACGTCGACGAGGAAGAAGATGGAGAGCAGCGAAAGCGCAAGCGCAAGAGTGCGGTCGAAACTCCGTCGCTTCTCAAGGACCCACGTTTCGGTTCTCTCTTCACCAACCCAGATTACCAGATCGACGAGGACTCGAGGGAATTTGCTTTGCTCAACCCTTCCACAAAACCACAAGTATGTCGTCTCATCTGTTGGTATATGAGCCTCGACCGGAACTGATTGTTCTTCTTTTCTCACAGCGGCAAGAAGAGCTGGACGAGCCCGACTCTGCGGACGACCAGTCCGAAGACGACGACGAGTCTGATTCGGATAGCAGCGATGATGGAGGTGCGCTGTTTCCCTCTACGATCCTTTAGATGTACATCGGCTGACAAATATAATGAGCGCAGATCTCGGATTCGATAACCGTAAGGCGAAGCGCGAGCCAGCGCCTCGTCGGCCGAAGGATGTACAGTCGGCGAAGGCGCCGGTTCCAGCGGCGCGACCAAAACCATCACTTGTCGTCGCAGAAGACTCGGACGACGAAGGACACCCAGCACCTCGCACGCGCACCACATACGAGCAGCGAGCCACACAAACCTTTGGGCAGCGTGCTCGTGAAGCCGCTGGCGCGTCCGCCGGAAAGGCGAAAGAGGCAGAGAGCGATCCCTTCGAGGTCGTCAGAGGAGCACCAGGAGGTGGTATGGAGATGTCTTTCATTCCTGCCGGCAAGTCAGAGGAGGAGAGGGCTGCAGATGGGTCGAGAGACAAGGCGAAAGCGAAGGCGAAGGCAGACCAGGCTCAATTCGGTGCGGGACTCGAGAACCGAAGGAACGCAAAGGACGACGAGGAACTGGAGGGCGAGGATGGTTCTGGTCGGCAGAAGATGAGGAAGGGCGTGCGAAGCGCTTCGCGGACTGTCGTTCGGAAGTTGACGTGAGAACGCCGCGCGTAGTATACCCATCCTCTTTATACCTTCAGCAAACGCACATGTTCGCATTTCATTCATTCTCCATATTGACGTGAGCTCCTTGACCATGGCTGTTGTGAGAACCCAGCCTCTCTTCCTTCGCGCCAATCGTCGTCGTTCCGATTCTAATCTTCGGCATTTAAGTGTGCTTTCGGCTTTGCCTTCCTATCTTTGTCCTTTAGATGAAGCTTGGAATGACGTCGCAAGTTTGACTGTCAAGACGCACGAGAATGAGTGAACTCAATGTGGAAGCGCAAGCCGCGGGACGATTGGAGACGACGGACCGACACTGAAAATTTGCGCAGACACTCTTGACATTGAAAAGGTTGCTCCGCTGTGTGAGTTCGAACATGCGTATGAAGAGAGCTCGGACGAGCAAATCTTTTGGCTGTTTGTCGACATAGAAGAGTCAGTCCGCTTTGAGCCTTTCATAGCCCGGCGAGCACTTACGGCATAGATCACAGCAAAATCTCCCTGACCCATTCGATTCTCTCGTCGACAGCGAATCCCATTCCGAACCCCGATCGTTGCGTTCGACCGGCGAAACAGTTAACGTCGACTCCATAACTGATGGCGTCTGGCCGAATGATCCGGTACCCTGTCGCGCCTGTTGCGGGCTCGAATCATGCGATGATGAGTTTCCAACAATACCGTTGCACTGGAAGAATTCTCCAGCTTCACTTGCGTTTGAGGGAGGGAATGTCGAATGGCGGTGTTTCTTTCGCGGATACGTGTCGTCACCGCCACCGTGGTCGGTCCAATGATTTGATGTTTGGCGTTGGGGTGGGGGATCGTTATGGATCCACAATTTACTTGAGATGTCATTTTGAAACGAGAAGGACGGTGCAGAAGCGACGCCTTGCTCGAAACGTCGTGGGGGTTGCGAAGGCGACGGCTCGAGCCTGAGGGTAGATGGCGACCCGGAATGGGGTAGCCAGCTGGTGGCGTCACGGTCTTTATTTTCCCTTGCTTGGCGTTGAATCGGCTTCCGAGTAGAAGCCAGAGGCAGGATGTGCGCTAGAGAGAAAGCAGGGGTGTCAACGATGTCATCTCGCTGGCTAACTTCGGACCCAGTCCGACTGATTGCTCCAAAAAAAGTATCCCGTCCAGTCCTTTCCGTATAGAAATGAGGAATTATAGTTGGACATTCACCTTGATCAAGACTTGATAACAACGAACTTATCGGCGGGAGCGTCACGACGCCGGTGACAGGAGCTGGGCGAGCGCGTTGGTGTTCGCAGGGCAAAAGCGTCGCCGGAACCTTGGATGATGTGTCTTTAAAAGTCATATCTCTCCATTCCATTCGCCTGAGCACTTTTTAGGCGTGTGGACGTGTCGTGCAGCGGGGTCGGAGCCTGGGACGCCTGTTGACGAGACATGAATTGAAGGGTGGTTCGGAATCGCGTGTGGGGGCCAGCAGCGTTGATAGCAAGATGATGGGCTGAGTGGTAGATCGCTTATGAGCGAAGATCCCGAATCGTTAGCTTGTACGTCATGGCAGGTAAAGGAGAATCAGGGGGACCACGGCCCACCCGCGGATGGGCCGGGCTGCTTTACTCACCCGACGGTTGGCGCGATTAAAGCATGCCTCGACATACAGGCGACGTAGGAGTTGGTGGGAGTGGCAGCGCGAGCCAAAGCCCGGCAGCTGAGGCTGGGTCGCCAGAAAGCAAGAGCAGAACAAGTAAGAAGGCTCAACGACCGAGCTGGAGGTGAGTTCACTTCAGTGTCCCCCGACTGTAGTCCAAATTTCTCATCCGCGTCTACCTCTTCTTTTCTTCAGCTGTACTGGTAAGCTTAAGCTTTTCATTCGCGACCTCTCTCTTCGGAGCTATGCCCGACGCCGCCGTCACGATTTCGGCACGGCACGGCAATTTGAGTCCTCATCGCTGACCACCGCCTACGTGACCAGAATGCACTCGGAGAAAGATTCGCTGCGACAAAGTCACTCCATGCGGTGCCTGCGTTAAGCGAGGCAAGGCTGCAAGTTGTCACTTGTCCGCTCCCGACCCCACCCTTCCATCTCGCGACCCTCTACAAAGTACCACGGGCGAGACCCGGCTAGCATCACATAGCGAGCTCGACGCCCTACGACAGTCTGTCGCCGCAATTCGACAGCGATGCTATCACCTCGAGGCTGTTCTCGCAAAATTCGTGCCGCAGTTGGGTCAAACTGGTCCTGATGGGGCACCCATGTATGCGTACTCGGTGCAGGGAGAGGCTGGTGAATTCATGAAAGAAGAGGCGGAAGTAAATCATAGCTTCGGCCCAGAAGTAGCCAGCGGGTCAAGGGACAGAGCGGCGTTCACATCGATAGATCGCATAAGAGAGGAAGGTCAAATAGCGGAAAGTGATGGTGAAGTTGAAGGTGCGTCCAGTACCCAAGTTTTGGAGACAGGTCCTTTTTTGATAACAAGGTCTCACTGTCAGCCGCTGTGACACTCGAGTTTCTGGCAAGACCTTGCGAGGCCGGAATTTTGAAAAGGCGGAATAATCTGACGAAAATTCCACAGGCTTTAGGGCGTGATCGACAGCAAGACCACACGAACCGCTCAACTCTCCGCCGAACTGCAGAGGACGAAGCCCAATCCACCCCTCCAACATTACTCACTCCCGGCTGGCCTGTTGCTTCCTCCTCTCTCTTCCCTCCATCCCCCGGCCTTTCCCTGGAGCCTTCGCGCACCCTCACTTCTTTTTCCGGCCTTCATCCGCAGGGCGAGATTCTTCCAGACCGCGAACAGTCTGATCTTATCGTGAGGTATTCGCTGGAGCGCGTGGGTTGGCAGCACGGAGCTGTCCACGGAGGCAGCTTCAAGGCAGAATGCGAAGAGTTCTTCAGCTGGGGTGAGAGGAGGGGTGTGATGGTCAATCATTGCTGGTTGGCGCTGTATTATGCTGTCTTGTAAGTCTTGCGCGAAGATCGGCTGCGAACTCCCACGAATCTCTTAACTTTTCGCAAACTGCAGATGCGTTGGAACGAAACATATGTCGAGTCAAGATAGGACGGACTGTGGCCTCATCTCAGGTAACCGTGAAAGACCAACGCAAGGAAAGATACCTAACCGTATTTTTGCAGACGACGCTGTCGGGCTACCAAAAGCTTTCTTCGATGCTTCCGTGGACGCGCTCCACCGGGGCAACTTCATGGGGAAACACTCAATCTATTCACTCCAAGCCATAGTGATCTTGGTGATGTGAGTTCTAACTTCAACCTTCGAGAGAGCCTGATGCCGACTTGCGTCCGTTTGCTGCTCAGGACCTGTCAGGATGTCGGGGGCTCTGATCTCATCGCCACGCTTTTGGCTTGCGGAATTCGCATTGCACAGCACTTGAACATCCATCGGTTTCCTTCTGATGCCGACTGGGAGGACCGCCGCCGGCAACAAGGAGTCGATCCGTATAGCCCTGACGGTATCAAAGCACTCATTGACCGCGAAGTACGAAAACGGCTTTGGTGCGCATTAACGACAGAGGATTGGGTAGGCATACCATACCGACGCTCGTTAGTTGACTGTTTCTCAGTCCCTCAATATTGGGAGCTTATTATGATTTCCTCAACAGCTACGCCATTTTTCCAAGCCATTTTTCAACTCCTCTGCCAACTAACTCGCACGATGAAGACCTCGCCAACGGAAGTCTTATCATTAGGCCACTTGAGGAGCCCACTCATGTCTCCAAGTTGATCATTTCCATCAAGGTCGCTTCCTGCGTGAGTCTTTGCATCTCCCTTGTATTTGCGTAGCATCCTGGTTGCTGATCAATCTTATTCAGGTTCGTCGCTTTTTCGAGGTCAGGAACAAGTTAACGCCGTATGGATGACAGGACTAACCTCAAGATATCGTAGGATGTCAACTCGCTCGGAGGACTTTCCTACGACCTCTGTCTCCAAATCGATCGCGAAATTCGAGAAATCATCCGCACCTGCCCTTCATACCTCAGCCCTGACGCCAACATCCGACACCTCCCGTCATTTGTGGGCAGCTTCCGAAACTACTGGATAATGTCGGTCCATCACAAGCTCCTCATCATCCACCGAGCCTTCCTCGGAAAATCGTTCCGCGACCCGAGATATGCTTACTCCCGAAAGGCAGCTATCGAAGCCGCAAGAGTCATCATTCAGCGATTCTTGATGGGCTCACACCTTCCTCAACACGTATGGACCGCTATTTACCATGTGGGATTCCCTATTCTAAGAACAAGTTCGACCCATCGCTGACAACGTCTTGGATGCCGAATTTTGTAGGCGATCAGCGCGTCCACCATCCTCATCCTCGACGTCTTCCAGAGCTCTACCTCCGACCTATCTGACGACATCATCAACAAACGACTCGAAGTAACAAGTGCGCTGGACGAGCTTGAAAGGCTTTCGCCTTCGAGTCCTATCGCGGCTCGGGGTGCGCAACTACTTGGAACGCTTCTTGCCGAGGAGCAAAAGCATCGAAGGCCGGGCGGAACAGATGGGCACGAATCTAACGGAGATCGGAAAAGGAAAATGGGAGACAACGACCCAGGAGGGCGTTTTGGGGATGCTGCGAAACGGATCGTCTCCAGTGTGGGTTCCAGCTCGAGACCTCGCGCCAACTCGGACAATCACCCCGGGCTTCGAGCTTCTTATTCACACTTCCATCCCCATTCCCATTCCCATTCCCGTTCCCGTTCACCGTCGACTCTGTTCCCTCATTATCCTCCCCACGTCTCGCCAGGCGCTTCGGATGGCTCGTTGACGCAGGAGTCTCTCGACTCGATTTTGTGGAACGGCCTCGGAGCGCAGATCGGCGCGGATCCGGAGGCCAACTCGCTCGACTTTTGGCGGATGTTGGATGCGAGCTTTGAACCGGCGATGGATCAACAGTGGCAGTAAAAGGAGTTGGAATGTCTTAATATGGAAGTCAGATACCCCGGTTGTAGTTTGTTGGAAAAGCCTAAGTGTTACTATTTGTTCATAATCAATTCAGACCGAAGTACTCGACACCTGTCATGTGTTTGCCGCGCGGACGGTCGACGGACCAGCGCGGTTCGGTCGCAGCCGGCCCAAATGCTTGCTCAAGCCAACTGAGAACGCAGTACTCCAGCATTTTTGAATTCAGCGAGTTGCTATGATACATACGCCGATGCTGAAAACCCCCTCTTGCTGACCGCCGGAATCAGGATCCGATGTGTAGATCTAGTCCGACGTTCGCCGCCCGCGCCCTCGCTTTGAATCTTCTTAGCCAGCTCGCTGAATTATTCAATAATTACAATAAACAAGATGAGGTGCTCGAGGAAGGGTTGTTCTCGGTTGATATGGCTGGACGGCCAGATGGCACACAATGAAACGCTCCTTTGTCCTCGTGTCTTTGTCGGCTTGCGAACCGGAAGAGGGCCCGGGCGCGAGATTTGGGAATGATGTTGTATTCTCCCCCTCCATCCCACATCAATCAAACGTTTTCACACTCCCACGTACGTATTCCACCTGACGTATCCGAGGCAGACGTATCGTGACTGGAGAGTGGTCGCGCCTGTATCCGAGTATTACCGCTGACGCGTCTCTTGCCCCACCCTACCACGAAAAACGCGTTCTCTTCATCTCGCACAGCCTTTCCTTCTTTCAGCAACATGCTCTCCGCCCTCCGACCCTCAGTCTCCCGCGTCGCCGCTCGTGTGAGTGCCTTTGCAGAACCGCGCTTGTTTTGCTGCTCGCTCACCCACCCACGATCCCGCCTCCCAACGCGCCATTTTCACGCGCTACCAGGCCTTCAGCACCTCGCGTACCACCGCTGACTACGCCAAGATCTCCCTCATTGGTCGTATCGGCTCTGACCCGGTCATCAAGACCAACAAGAACGGCAAAGAGTTCCTTGTCTACAAGGTTGCCACCTCGGACCCTTACGTCCCAGCCAAGGATGGAGGTACGTTCCTTCTTCCACTCAGTGCAACTCGCACGAGATTGTGAGATCGAAAGCCAGTATGACGGCCGAGCTGACGATGTTCTTCCTACTCGCGCTTGCTCCCATCTTACTCATATTTCGGTTCCGGTATCGCAACAGGCGCCGAGCCCGAGCAGACTACCTCATGGCACACCATCTTTGCTTACGGCCCTTCGGTCGAGAAGCTATCAAACCTTGAGAAGGGGTGAGTCACTTCAAACGCTTCCTCCGAGGATGGCCGAATGCCCTAAAGGAGCTCCCTATTGACTTTCTTGGACGTGTAGAACTCTTGTCCACGTTGAGGCCAGCTTCAGGACCGTGAGTGAGAAGACCGAGAGCGGCGAGTACACCACCAACATCTTCGCCAACCACGGTTCGTCTTTGCTCGCCGATTTAGTGTGGTGCCCTCGACAGGATCGCGCTGACCTGCTCAACTATGGAAAACTTGCAGAACGTCTGCACACGATCAGGAAGCCTTACAAGCCGACTGACGCTGAGGCTACCGAGGAGTAAACAGTTTTCCTGCGTCTTGTGTACCCGCGTTCGCAACTGTGTGACATTGTGTGATTACCCCGCGAAACTCTCCTCTTATTCTGTGTAGTTCAGTACACCGCAAAATCCCCACTCATCTTTTCGTATTTCTACGACTTCCCCATTCTCACCGTTGTCTAGACTTCGCCTCCTTTTACATGGAATGAGGTCTTTATGGACGTCTCTGAATGGTATTGACAACGCGAGGTATGTAAGATTATAACAACTTGGGAATAAAACAACAGAGATCAAGCAAAGAAAGGGAGCGACGACCGAAGCCAGGCAGATTGCCTGGGGCTCTCCTTCGGAAGGGTTGTTGCCGGAGCCTGCGCTACGAAAATACCACTTGTACCTCCAGATGAGACGCATCTGCGGAAAGGTTGAGTCAGGGTGTGAGGGAAATAGCCCAGTTGAAGCCGAAAACGTACGAGCAGCCACATCCAGTTGGGCAAGAGTCATCCGCCGCATACCACTGTTGCATGCAATCGTGATGACCGACGTGCAAACAGGTGCTACAGCTCACTGACAGCTCTGGTAAAGGCGAGTTCCATTAACCGCTGGATTTCAAACCGGTGGCGCGAGGAAGACGTACTGTTGACAGGCAAATGGCACATGATGCACTTGGTCGTTGAGCGCTTTCTGTGACAAGTTGCGCACGACGTATACGGTGCTCTCAAAGCAGACCCACAGAAAAGACAGCCTCGAGTGATCTCTGAGGAAGACGTATGCAATGAGGGACACAGTGGAGGTTAGCGCACGGGAGGACGTACCTATCACTGCGACGCGATCGTATCCATTGCCTGCTCGCACAGTCGCAGCACCGAATGAGCCAAAGTTCGGGGCGGCTGCGGATGAGCAACAGAGTTTAAGTACGTCAAGGCGCAGATTATCATTCTGCCAGCGTGCGAGGAGCTCGGCATAGGCTAAGCGAAGGAGCTCCAGCTCAATTTGGGCGCTCGCAGATGCCCACCAGAAAATGAGGTGCGGCCTGCCATAGACAAAATGAGTGGCCAGACACGACATGGATACTGAAGAAGAGGCTCACGGAGTAGGCGGTGCGCAAGACTGGCTGATAACCACTCGTCTAGACCCCGGACCCGAAGCAAGTCGTACCGGAGCAGCAGGGCCTGTTGAGCTCTTGCCGCTGATGACAGAAACGGAGCTTCCAAACGTCACAGTGGGCGAAGTGTCGTCCCTCAGCTTCGAATGCTGTCGAGACAGTGGCGGGCGAAGTCGTTTGCTCTCAGGTGAAGTGTCGCGACTCGGGGATCGGAAAACTGGGCTTTTCGTGGCTGATGAGTCCACCGATTCAGGACTCCCACCAGTGGGGCTTCCATAGCTTTGAGTGCGAAGCGAAAGGACACTGCTGTTGAAAAGTCCGGCGAGGTTTGTCCAAGACGTCTTGGGCGAATACGTTGGACGCGCTGCACGGTAACCTGAAGCGAGTGGGGTTCGTGCGTCGTAAGGTGTTCCAGAGCTGGAAGATCCACTGGTTGTGCGGTGGCTGAAATAGTCGATCAGGGGAGAGGTTGGAGCTGCGACGGGAAGGTTCGCGTTCTCGAAGATCGCTGGTAATGAGAAGGGTGACGGGTCACCGGTCAGCTTCTGCTTGTCGCTTTGTGGCAACAACTGGCTTACTTCGTCGGTAAGACTCAAGGACACAAGCAATGACCCCAAGAGTCTGAATATCTCGAAGATGTTCCAGGTAGTTCATGCTGATTTGGGTCCATTGTCAGCGTCATTCTTCGCACACGGCTGGGTCGAACTCACAGCTCGGGAAGCAGATTCTGCGCGAGCCCTTTCTCTATTGGCCTCTCACCCGAAGCAGGACCACCGTGATCGCAGAAGCAAACGAGGGTGGTCCAAATAGAAACAAGGAGAGGATCCCTGGCCGCAATAGCGCTCGAAAGGGCCTCGCGAGCGACAGCCAGAGGTGGTCCGGCCAGCGAAGTCGGAGTCCGATTGGGGTTGAGCATGGTGAGATGGGAGAAGTCCTTCACATGTACAGCTGTACTGAAAGAAGGGACGTGTGGCGCGCTTGCAATGACTGGTACTGGCTTGTGGATAGCGGACTGTGAGTCAAGGAGTAAGCTCGACGGACGTGCGAAGCAGTGAATTGAGCGACATACGACTTGGAACGAAAGACCACTTGACATTTGTAGCGCCTCGTCAGTTTCTTGATATTTTTCGTCGTCGGTTACCTCGCGCTCATGTCCAAACAAGTTGCCAAATGCTTCAGAAAGGCGAGGTGGGAGACGGCGTTTTGAGGCTAGTGAGGTAGCTACTGGAGTGTGCGCACGCTCGGTATTCGGCGTGGCAAATGCGTCGGTGGGGAAGAAGACGACGAGTTGCCCTGTCAAATTCGGACGTCATCAGGGTCTGTCTGAACCCTCTGCGAAAGAAAGAAGAGCTCACCAGCAGGGCCAAAAACTGCGCCGCCTCGGCGTGGAGGGGGGACATTGAGATTATTGCGAAGAATATCGGCACCACCACCCATCGTAAGTCCCTCGAGTCCCTCGTCGGCGTCGTCATCGTCGTCGTCGCTCCCCTCCTCAGGCCGCGGTTTCTCCAGATCCGACCTATCTCCTAGCAGAAACCGCAAAGCTTGCTCAAACGATGGACTCCCTCGTTGACTACGTAAAGCCATAAGCTTGCGAATACTCTGTAGAAGGAAAGCGCGGGATTTGAGGGGGATGTCGGCGTTGCGTTCGATTTCGATCGCTGGCGCGGAAGAGTGAGGATAGTTTTTCGGGAAGGTGAAAGTAGCGCGTATGAACATAGGGCTGTAAAGAGAGACGGTGCAAGTTCGACCAGCGACGTGGACCTGTAAGACGAGAGCTCAGTGAGTAGAGAGGGGAAGGAATAGCAGGATGAAGGGCTTCACCTTTTCAAAGTTAACCCTAGGAAACCTCCGAACCACCGACGTTATCTCCTCCCCTAAGTTGACATGTACCGTTTCTTTCCCCACCGCGGTACCAGTGGTTTTCGAACCTGGTGCCAGGACACTCTCCGCGCGCTCCGTCTCGCCACCCTCCCTCGCCGTACCTGCGTCAGTTCCTCTCTGGAGCGAACTGGACCGCGTCTCTCCCGGTCTGGTTTCGGTACCAGCTGTGCTTTTGTTACCATTGTACCTCTGCTCAAGGTCTGGCGTAGGTTTGAGGACTTTCACGCCCTCCATCCATGCGAGCCTGTCGTGCGCTCGTTGCCGCCGATTCCGCACCGAACTTGTTGTCATGGTTGCAGCGCCCCGCAGGACGTCTCGCGTGGTAGGTTGAGTAGGTATTATTGATGGAGCGGCCGCAAAACCGGTCGCGAGAAGCGAGGACGTGAGGAGGGAAGGTCCGGCTGGAGAAGCGGCAGGTAGAGCGGCCGCGAGGAGGCTCGAAGTACCCGGGGCAAGATGGCGCGGTAGAAGTGGGAGGGGAGTTATCGGAAAAGCGAGGGGAGCGTGAGGAGCGGCAGGAGTTTCGGCGAAAGTGCGGTAGGAGATGTCGGGACTGTGGCGTCGGGTGACGGGGATGGTGATTGGTCCACCCTTAACATGGCCAACTTCCTGCAAAGGCGAAAGGCAGCGTCAGCGCAAAAATGATAGAACAGGAAGGCGAAACGATTACCTTGAGGATGTCGTCTGTTATTGGCCATAATCGAAGTCGACGGTCCTTTGCCCAAGTGACCAGCTGAAACTCTCGGTCATCTGTTCAATTGTATCAGTATCGAAGCGAGCAATGTTTTTCGAGATCTCACGCACCGTTGTTCATATCTTGTCCACCTCTTGTTCGCCAAACAAACTCCTTGACGCCGGCAGTCGCGCCTTGGAATCGAGCTACTGGCTGCGCGGTCTCCGATCTGATAACCTTCTCACGTCCCCAGATACTTAGAGCATGATCACTTCTTTGCGGAAGGGTGAGAACGGCACTTCCGAAAGGCGTATATCGAGCTCGCCAGACGGGCGACGAGGTGAGAACCGTCAAATCTGGCGACGAAGTATCTTTAATGGACCAAGACTAGTGCCGAATTGAATCAATAAAGCCGTAGATGCACAGAAATTGGAGCTTGTCACCTTAAAAGACTTGTCCAAGCTGCAGGTAACGATCTTGTTGCTGTCTTGACGAGACCAATCAATGCCATCTATCGCACCGTAGGAAGTTAGTGACCGGCGATCAGCAAGTGATGGAAACGACGGACAAATCTTAGCAGAATGTCCGTCGATAGTCGTGACCGGAGCTGCTCCCATCTAGTCAGAAGGTCAGTCAACGAGGGTAGAACCTGGCAATGATCATAACGCACGCGGTCGTCCCAAATCAGAACGCGATTGTCGTGGGCAGAAGCGATGATGTGTGGCTCCCGTCGATTCCATTTCACTTGCGTAGCTCCAGCTTAATACGTTGTACGTGTCAAAGATGGTGCCGGCTGGGTGAAAAAACGAAATAAACGTACAACCCCAGCTCGAAACTCCCCAGACTGGCTTGCGACCACCTCCGGCCCCACTCCTACTTCCATAGCCAGTCCTCAAGTCCCAGCTCAGCACCCAGCCATCCAATCCACAAGTTGCCAAAACTTCTGGCGCAGCAGGCGACCAATTGATGTCGGTGACGGCTCGCGTATGGGCGTGAAGGGTATGTTCTATCGGAGAGACCGATAGCGAAGGCGATAGCGCGAGGTTATAAACAACCGCTTTCTGGTTGGACTACAATGTGAGACTTTACTCAGCTTTCCACTTCTTGAATCAAAGCTAAACGATCACTCACAGTCGAAACGACCCATTCGCTCCTTTGAGGAAAAGGATTCCATTGAACGTCCGCAACCTCCCATGCTGAGTGGTGCGGCAGGAATCTTGGTGGATCATAAGGGTTTTGAAGATCTACGATGAAAAGACCTTTCCTGGCTCCGAGTGCAACATCTCGGTTCGCCGGCGACATTGACATTGAGTTGACGGACCTATACTTCACGTTAGTGCTTCATCCGGCGAGAATCTCGGCCACTTCCTAGCTCACTGGTCAAGATGAATCGACAGAAGCCTATGCGAAATACAGAAGTAAGCGTTTGCGTCTTTGAGCTCACTCGCTCCCTGCGTTGCCCCACCCTCAGCGCACCAGCGCTCCTGGCGCAAGCCCTTGATGTAGTACCCAGCGGGGTAGATACTCTACACGTACTCGTAAAAGGTGTCGCCATCGTGATCTTCGTGACCCTCATAAGCCGGAGCGTCACTAGGCCCGCGAATTGACTTTGTGGGCGAGTCTGCCGCGTTGTAGCTCGAGCTGAGCGGCGAAGGCTCGAATGACGACATTGTACTCTCTTCCTGCTCTAGGAGGCCATCGAAATGTAGAGTCTGTTGTTGATGAATAGTTGTCAAGTGTGGATAAGGTTTTGGGTCAAGCCAGCGACGCCTCCAAATGGCGGTTACATAAATGCCCGCTGAGTCTCTTCGCGCATCTTGCCCTCAGCTTCGACCTTGAAAAATGCGAAGTCAGCTCTCCAAGCTGCCCGCCGAGCTCGCACATTCTCTTCAGCAAGCCTACGCCCACAATTCCCGTCTCAACGCTTTCACTTCTCTCCTCTCTCCCGCCGGTCTGTCCAGCTCAATGATCTGTTCGGGCTCCATCCTTACCATTCTTCTGCCCCGTCAAGATGCTATAGCTGCTTACACTGCAGCAAAGTCGGATGGAAAGCCTTTGAACGGTGTCGCTGTCGGAGTTAAGGACGTCTTCTGCGCTCAAGGACTGCCGACAACAGCGGCGTCGCGCATGCTTAAAGGTACTGTTTATCAAGGCGCCTCATTTCCCTGCTGCAGCTCGAGCTAAGCAATTTTGACCTTGGGCAGAATATGTCAGTCCGCTGGAAGCTACTGTGGTGGAGCGATTGAAAGCTGCCGGTGGTGTTGTTGTCGGCAAGACAAATATGGACGAATTTGGGATGGGGTTCGGCTTATATATATCTTTCTTAAGAACCAGGTACTGATTGAAAGTCGCTCTAGCTCTGAGAACAAACACTCGCATTTCGGTCCCGTAATGAACCCGTCTGGGCCACCGGAAATTGAGGGAGCAGACGGGAGCTTGCGAGTGGCGGGAGGAAGCTCAGGAGGCAGTGCAGCTGCTGTTGCAGCAGGCATGTGTGAGGTGTGAGCTCGGTTCTTCATCCCCATGGATGGCGGCGCTAAGTGACATCTTACTCCAGCGCACTGGCGTCCGATACGGGAGGATCGACTCGACTTCCTGCCGCGTATTGCGGTGTCGTGGGCCTCAAGCCTTCCTACGGCCTGCTCTCACGATGGGGAATGATTGCATATGCAAGCAGCCTGGATTGTGTTGGAATTATGGCGAAGGAGGTGGACACGGTCAGGACAACTTTGGGTGCGCACGACTCCGCGTTGAACGAAAAAGAAATGGACTCAACACCTTCTCATATCCAGATGTCCTGTCTGCGTACGATGAGAAGGACCCAACTTCAGCTTCTTTAGCTGCGCGTCAGCGAATCGAAGGGACAAGCAGATGGGCTCCGAACGGCAACAGAACAAATCTTAAAGGCCTGCGTATTGGGATTCCTGCCGTAAGCGATCAACTTCCCAGAAAATATTGACTGAAGGGAGCCTGAATGGCTCTGTGATTCAAGGAATACTTTCTGGCAGAGCTATCACCACAAGTCCTACCACCATTTCGACAAGTCCTCGACCACCTCAAGTCAATGGGCGCCACACTTTCTTCAGTCTCGATCCCTTCAACGCCTCTTTCATTAAGCGCATACTATGTGATCGCCAGCGCCGAAGCCAGCAGCAACTTGGCCCGTTATGATGGCGTCCGCTTCGGTGAAATAAACTTTGCTTGCGGTCGAATGATCTTCTTCTAAAATTATGTTTTTGAAATTTTCAGGATTCAGAAGCTCGTACGATATTCCTCCAGTTTCTTCTGGTGCTGGAGAACGCTCGCCTCTGTACGCGGCAACGAGGTCGGAAGGGTTCGGTGAGGAAGTCAAGAAACGTATCCTTCTAGGCACGCACGCCCTCTCTGCCGAGTAAGTCAGAAATTGATTCGAACTGTAGCGTCCTGATATTGACGAACCAATTCTTTGTTGCAGAGCATTCGATAATTACTACCTCCAAGCCCAACGAATCAGGCAACTCCTCCGCACGGAATTTGACAACGTCTTTCGTTCTCCCTCCCCACTCTACTCTCCCAGAGGTTCCCACACTGCTGACCTATCCGGAGTCGATATCCTCCTGCACCCTTCTGCCATCGATACGGCACCACTCCTCGTTCCCATTCGCGCCCCCAACGCCACCGCTGGATACGTACAAGACATCCTTAATGTCCCGGCATCTTTGGCGGGGCTTCCTGCTGTTAGTGTTCCGGCTGGTGTCGCGCAAGATGGATGGCCAGTTGGGGTTCAGGTGGTGGGGCAATGGGGTGCCGACGACCTGGTATTGGCAGTAGGAGAGGCAATCCAATCAAGTTAGCCTGCAGAGGCTATTTGACTCTTCTTGTCATCTCAAGCCGCACACGACAATGAATTTCCATCCTCACGAGGAATCTTTCGAAGGGCGAAGATAAACCAGGGGCTCCCAACCGGAAATTCGGCCGAACCTCACCAAGCCTTGGGAAGTGATGTGGAGCTCTCCGACTTTCGCTCAGCAATCCGAAAGCGCTACTCGCAGGTCCGAGGAAACGATGTCTCGATTACGACTACGAGCTTTGGCAGCTCTAAGCGTGCTCCTCACGCTCATTCTAATCGTCGAGCCCGTCAGCGCCGTCAAGCGCGGTGACTTCAAGACTTGCGACCAATCCGGCTTCTGTAAACGCAACCGAGCTCTCGCAGACAGAGCATCGGAAGCCAAATCTACGTGGACTTCCCCATACGCCATCGATAACCCCTCTTTTGCCAAAGGCACTTTCACGGCTGGTGTCGCCAACGCGCTCTTCCCAGACATCCACTTCCGCCTCGAGCTTCGCTTCCACCAGGATGGCGTAGCACGAGTCATTATGGACGAAGTTGGAGGTCTCCGCCAGCGCTACAACGAAGCAGCCGCTTGGGCCATTCAGACTACACCAGTCCTTTCGGTTGATGACGGCGAGTTCAAGGTGGAGATTGGCAAAGACGCTTCCTCAATAAATTATACGGGAGGAAAGCATGAGGTAAGGATCGAGCATCAGCCGGTCAAGGTCACCTTCTTTCGCGACGGCGAGCCCCACATTGTCCTCAACGAGCGCGGTCTCCTCAACATGGAGCATTTCCGTGTCAAGACTATTCCGAAGGAGGGAGACGAGGAGCTCGTTATCCAAGACGAGCAGCATCCCGGGGAGTCGACCATCATTGTTAAGGAAGAGGCCTATCCCGGCTTTCTCCCGACGAGCGAAGACGGCATGTGGGAGGAGACGTTCAATGGCAAGCTGGACACAAAGCCGAAAGGTAAATGCATTTCTTCTCAACAAATTATAAATCCTGATCCTGCTTCTCTTACAGGACCCGAGTCCCTGAGTCTCGACATCACCTTCCCGGGCTACGAGCATGTTTATGGAATTCCCCAGCACGCTTCTTCTTTGAGTCTCAAACAGACTCGGTGAGTGTCTGTATGCTCATGTCTGATTTTCTACCAGTCTAACATCTCAATCATGTAATTCAGCGGGGGGGAAGGCGCCTACACCGACCCATACCGACTGTACAACCTCGACGTCTTCGAGTACGATGTCGATTCGGAAATGGCCATTGTGAGTCCCCAGCTCTGGCTTCAATGTGACTCCCTCTCGCGGGCTAAATATGGTACATTTGCAGTATGGCTCTATCCCGCTGATGAAGGCTCATCGAGCTGGCTCCACCGTCGCCGTCTTCCTCGCTACAGGATCCGAAGCTTGGATCGACATCACCAAGGAGCCCACCTCTAAGTCCACCATCAGCTCGTTTCGCAAGTCGAAGAAACCCTCAAACTCCACCGACCTGGGTCCCGCCGCTACTACCACTACGACACACTGGATGACCGAATCTGGTATCCTCGATCTATTCATCTTCCTCGGCCCCTCTCCTCTTACTATTTTCGATCAGTACACTGCCCTCACTGGCCGAACACCGCTTCCTCAACTTTTCGCCATCGCCTACCATCAATGTCGCTGGAACTATCAGAGTCAAACAGACGTCCTCGACGTGCAGCGACGCTTCGATGAGGCCGACATTCCCTTTGATGTCATCTGGCTTGATATTGAGTACGCCGATCAGCATCAGTATATGATTTGGGATCGCAGAAATTTCCCGGAGCCAGAGGTAATGCAAGACGAGCTTGCGGAGAGGGGCAGAAAGGTCAGAGATCTCGGTTCCCTGCTCCCTTCAGCACTTACTTACAATCTTCCTTACGTATCCTTGTAGCTTGTCGCCATCATCGACCCCCACATCAAGCGCAACCCCGAGCTGTACATCTACAAGGAAGCGCAGGACCTCGACATCCTTTCCAAAACCCTCGACGGCAAAGAGCTAGAAGGGTGGTGCTGGACGGGATCAAGTGCTTGGATCGACTTCTTCAATCCTAAGAGCTGGGAGTGGTGGATCGAGCAATTCAAATTCGAAAAGTTCAAGGTGGGGTCCGCTTCTTTCTCCGAGTCGGTGCGGTGTTCTGACGCGCAAATTTACCTTACACCAGGGTTCGACAAAGAACCTTTTCGTCTGGAACGATATGAACGAGGTATGATATCTGCTTTGCTTGTTGTGTTGAATGGTACGCTGAGGTTACTCCCTAATACTTTAGCCTTCGATCTTCAACGGTCCAGAAATCACCATGCAGAAGGACGCCGTTCACTACGGAGGATGGGAGCACCGCGACGTTCACAACATCGGTGGTATGATCTACGTAAGTCATCTCAAACCTTCAATTCTTCGAATCTGAAACCGATGCTGACCGCGTTTTTGCGCTTTAGCAAAACGTCACGGCACAGGGCCTCGTTCAGCGCGAGGATCCACCGAGGCGTCCTTTCGTTCTCACCCGAGCGTTCTACGCTGGCTCGCAAAGATTCGGTGCCATGTGGACTGGTGATAACCTCGGAACCTGGCATCATCTTGCCAGTACCGTCCCGATGCTCCTCACGAATGGTATCGCCGGCATGACGTTTTCTGGAGGTGAGGAGGCTTCATGTATTTTTCCGAAGATTCTTCTTTCTAGACTGATTGTTATGCTACCCTTTCTAAGCGGACGTCGGTGGATTCTTCGGCAACCCTGGACCAGAAATGATGGTTCGATGGTATCAATTGGGAGCTTTCTCGCCCTTCTTCCGCGCCCACGGACACCTGGACACGAAGCGACGCGAGCCATACCTCTTCGACCAGCCAATCCAGGGCTACATCCGTGACGCCATTCGCCTTCGCTACACGATCATTCCCGCCATGTACACGGCCTTTTATGAGGCGAGCCTGACCGGTATCCCAATCCTTCGGTAGGTCTGAAAGCCGTAAACTCGGAAGGCTTGCTAACCAATCATTTCAATATCGTCCAGCCCACAATATGTCGTGTTTCCGGATGACGCGAAAGGCTTCGCCATCGACGACCAATTCTACCTTGGCAGCTCAGGTTTCCTCGTCAAGCCCATCGTGGACGAAGGAGCCACCGAGACGTCCATCTATATCGCGGATAATCAGGTGAGTCGATGAAGTACAGTAATATGCTTACCTCTGGTTGAAATGCTAACCTTTGCTGCTCAAAGCCCTACTATCATTACTCAACGCACGATATTCACTTCGGCGCTGCCTCGGGTGGCTCATATCTCAAGATTGCGGCTCCTCTCGAGTCGATCCCAGCTCTCCTTCAAGGTGGAACTATCCTCCCCCGTCGTGATCTCGTTCGCCGTTCGTCTATCCTCACCTGGCGCGACCCCATCACTCTGGTCGTCGCTGTCGACCTTGAAGGCAAGAGCGCCGTTGGCTCCATCTATTTGGACGATGGCGAGTCTTTCTCGAACGAGAAGGGCGAGTACATTTACCGCGAGCTCACTCTCTCGCCTGAGAACGGCAAGAACCTTGTTCTCAAGAGTCGCTCCCTGCACTCAGCCGCCAGTCAGCAAGGACTCGCCCCCTACAGCCCGACAGAGAACGCCTGGGCCAAGAAAATCTCCGACGTTGTGGTACGTGAGATTTTGATCCTTGGGCTTGCCTCAAAGCCGTCTTGTATCAAGAGGGTCGGAAGCAATCTCGGCCTCGATTTCGTCTGGAGCGACGGAGTCGCTTCCACTGCTGGTCGTCGCAGAGGAGGGAAGAAGGCCAGCAAACTCGTTATCAAAGATGCAGGAGCTCTCATTATTGAAGATTGGGATTTGATATTGGACTTCGCCGTTGAATGTCGATTCACGCCGGCCATCGACTACGAAGCCGCTCTTCAGTCGCCAGAATGCGACGGGGGAAGATTCCTATGCCGTAATGAAGGCCACATCCCGGCTTGTATCCTTCGCTCGAGGTTCAACGATGGCATTTGTGACCCAGACTGCTGCGACGGCTCTGACGAGACGGACGGTAAAACACAATGTGCGGACCGGTGCAAAGCGATGGGCGCCGATCACCGCAAGAAAACGGACGAGGAGGCACGGAAGCGTCGCGTTGGCGCTTCGGTTCGCAACGACTATATTACCTTTGGTGCGAAGGAGAGGAAGAGACTCGAGGCGGATGTCGAGCGCATCGAGAAAGATATTGCGAAGCTCGAAGCGCGGGAAGCTGCAGCCAAGGCCTCCCTGGACATTATGGAAACCGCCGAAGCTGGAGATACGGAGCGCAAGAAGAACAGCGTTCTTTTCCGCCAGATCGTCGAGATGCAGTCCGCCATCAAGGCGCTCCGCCTTCAAAGGTCTAGCCTCGAAGGGCATGTGAGCGAACTGAGTGGTATTCTCTCAGACCTCTCCGTGAGCGCCTTGAAGCCAATTGCATGTGATCGGATGCTCATACTCTCCCCCTCTAGCGCGACTTCAATCCGAACTATCAAGATATGGCTGTCCTTGGCGCCTCGAGGGCGTTCAAGGAGTGGCAGACATTGAATGGCGAAAGTGGTGAGGCTGTCGAATCGGATGAGGCGGCAGCTTCCCCTCCTGCTTCCGCGCCAGCTCAAGCTGAAGACGCCGATAAGGATCTCACGGACTCGGAACTTCAGCAGCTAGAAGACGAGGACCCACTGTCGTTGATCGACAGCTTGGCGTCTCGCGTCGGACCGGTCGTTCCTGCAGGCGTCAGCTCCAGTAGGGTCTCACTTTGCCTTCAGAGTGTCGGCTCTCGCTGATGGGATACTTTTTCTGGTTCAAAGTTCTCAAGATCGAGGATTATCTGCCCTCGGCTTGGCGCCCAAAGTTCGACGAGTACAAGAAACACCTCCTCGACCTCCTTGCACGGACAGGCATCGTGAATGCCCCCGGCCCGTCTTCTGACAGCGATCGGCCTGGTCCGTAGCTCACAATCCCTGTACTTCCCGTTTGCTGACATTTGTTTCACCTTAGAACTTGCGCGCGCTCGGGCAGCGCAGTCCGCCCTTACGGAGGAGATCCACCAAGCCAACCAGAAGCTTGCCGGAACACGCGAAGCTATTGCCAGAGATTGGGGTCGGGACTGGGAGTGGAAGAAGCTCGACGGAACCTGCGTGGAGAAGGACTTTGGAGAGTGAGCGATAATTCGAGGAGTTACGCGGCTATCATTGACATCTCGCTTTGAAGATACACTTACAGCGTTTGCTTCTTTGGAGAGGCGACACAAAAAGCTAACAGCAATGGGGCTAGAACGAGTCTGGGGTCCGTGCCCTATCCTAAACGTCTACGAAACTTTTCTTATGCATATCTTTCTGCAGTAAATTCAGCTCGTGGTCGACATCAGCGGAACAGGGTACGGATGCTTACTATGAGAAGCATGTATACGACAATGGCCAACGATGCTGGAACGGTCCCGCTCGGAGTGCGAAGGTGCGAGATGCGCCTTGGTGTCGCCTTTGTCTTCAGAGCTGACCAATCATTTCCAGGTGGACTTGATATGTGCGCCCACCAACGCTCTTCTGACGGTGGTGGAACCGGAGAAGTGCGAGTACCTTTTTACAGTACAGACCCCGGCCGTCTGCTTCCCTCTAGAAAAGGTCGAGACGCCGAAGAAGGACGAGCTGTAAGGGAGCCATATCGTTGCAAAAAGAAATAGGATCAACAAAATCGTCTATAAACCTTCATCGGTGCGCCTGATTCTAACGTTCAGTTTTAGACTTCACAGCTTCAGATATCTGAGTTTTTTGAGCAAGTTCATGCGCTGCAGGCTGGGGTAAAAATGTGTTAGCTACCTGGGCTACAAACCGATCACGTTTGACTTACAGAGTCTCGCCTGCCTGCTAAAGCACTCGCTGGAGGTTTTTCTCCCTCCAGGAAATCAGCGTCACCTTTGTGCCCCTCTGCTCGCCACTGGTCTTCATAACGTTTACGCTCCTCTGCCACTCTGTAAATATCGTGAGGAAATTTCTTGTCCCACAAGTGGCGTCCCTCAAGACTGTCGAAGTAAAAGTTAGCGCGTCTTGGTTACTTGCTAAAAATGTAATCAGGTGAGTGACGCCTTACAATCGGCGAACCTTCATAATCCAGAGAGTTCATTAGCTGAGTTGGGATACAATCTTAGACAGTAACACACCATTGGCGCCTTGACCATTCCGATGGTATCTTTGGGGGTTTGTGAGCACGAGAGGTCCGACAAATCTTCCATAGGGCGAATGCGTCCATGAACTGACACACGCTCGCGAATCATTCTGTCGACAAAAGGTTCCTAATCACAAAGTTGAGCAAGATCGTAACTTGAGAGAACTTTCTCGGATTCACCTTTGCGTATCCATTGGGTTCGTCGCAGACACGCCTCTTGGGTGCAGAAGTCGACCCGGCTCGTTTCACGTCTTTGCGAGTTGTGCAAAATTTGAAGAAGGTAGCAAGCTGTGGATTGTGATTTGTCAATGATCGCGAGCGTAATGTTTCGCTCTGGCATGCTTACGGACGCATAAGTCGGTCTCGCAATCTCAGTGTATGAAAAGATTGGGAGTATATGTGAAGCTGCATCATATACCTGGAGGTGAACATCGGCGGGCTCCCAACTGTCTTTTCCTCGAAACAAGGCTGGGTATGCTTTCTCTGCGCGACTTTCCTCCGGTGAATCCTTGATATGTCCAGAACACTTGTGGGCAACGAAGATGCCCTAGGGAAACACAAAGCGAAGTCAGCAATAATCTTCAGCGTAATCTGATAGAATAAGACACAACCTCGTCTCGTAAACTCTCGAGATCGCTGCATATCAGAAGCATCGGTGGCAACCCTAGCAGATTCCCCATTGCCGGCGAGACCAGCGGGTGGCTGAGCAAATGATTTGGCTAAGGAGCGTCGACGTCATCAGTCTTCAATATCAAACTGTTGATCCGGGAAACTGGCTTACGGCGTAGATTTGCATCTGAGTTGGAATATCAAGGTGCGACGACTTCATCTCCAAAGTGATCGCTTTGGTGTCGCTTGCTTCCAAAGGATCGCAGACAGCGGACGTGTGATCTTCTGGAGCTGAAGGAGATTTTGGTGGTATGGGAGGCAGAGGGGGTTCGTCTGGTGGAGGCCACGCCAAGCTGGGTCGATGGATGAAGCTAGAAGGCGTCAGAGGGCGTCAGCACAAGGCTCGTCGATGTGATGTTTTCTGAGCTCACGAATATGGTGGTATAATATCTGTAGGAGTGTTCTTATCTACGCTCGGAAATGAATGTGACAGATCTACCCAGGGCGAGACCAGACCTGTCCCGGCAGGCATCGGCAGTCCGGCATGTCGAATAACCTGCAGCATGGACAGTACCATGCCGGCTCCTGCTGAATCACCCGAGAGAACAATTGATCGTGGATCGACTGGTTTGTGCGAAGCCTCGGGTGGTGGTCGAATAAGATAGAGGTCTGCCGCGAACGACTCGGGTGAGTGGTTGCGAGACCTTTTCCATGAACAACTCACATGAAGCAATACAATCTTGTAAACCGCACGGAAAAGGAAATTGTGGCGCTTTTCTGTAATTCACGCCTTCCAACATCAAGGGGCGGTCAGTTTGACTGTGTTTGCTGGTATCAAACCTGACGAAGCTCGAGGCTCCCAGGCGTCCAAGCTTACCGAACGCTCGCATGCCACTGTTCCTGGCGTGTTTCCAAATCATGAACCTGTAGGAGATCGGAGTCAGCGTCAACATGGTCGGCTACTGAAACTCATCGAATACGAACCGGTGCGTCTCGAGAGAGCCGAAATCTAGCGTATACAACGGAGTGGGTCAGACAAGTCTTGGATGACCAGCCTAGCTCTTGAAAAACATACAAAAGCCTGGAAAGATTAAGGTGAGCTCTTTCAAGGTTTGCTCAGGAATTGTGGACTCACCCCCTCCTGTGACGTAAAGAATTGTCCCGAGGTGGTCTGCCTTCGCAGCGTCCTCGCAATCGAGGTCATGCTTCGCACAAAGCCATTCGCCACCCACACCTTCAGACCTGAGCTGCCACCATTTGACTCCTCCCACAAGTCTCTTGCACTCTGATTCCCCACCGAGGGCATCGATGAGAAACTTTGCGGCGTTGGCGAGTGAGAGCTCGTCCAACGACGCTCTTTCAAGCGAAATAGATGGGGGTACAAAAGGTGTGGGTGCTAGAATGATCAAATTAGCTTTGGCGAGCGAAGAAAGGACTCGAGACGGTGGAAACAGTACAGTAAGTGTCACAAAAGGTCTGCAGTGATTCGAGGCTATAGTGGGTCGACAACTCGAGGAAAGACTACAGCAAGCGGGGCAGTCAGCAGCGATACAGCATGTCCATGCTCCCGACCAAGCTCACCTTCACAAGCTTCCAGCTGAGGTCGTATAAGAGCTCATTCCGCGCTGCTGATATTTCCTGCTTTGACTTCCAGACCTTCCGAACGTAGTGTAGCACGAGGACGTTGAAGAAGACCGGGGTTTCGTGCAGCACCACGACTGGTAAGCTGAGATTCCGCATCCTTGCGCTGAGAATCCGAACGAGCGTCCGATGAAGAGAGGACCAGGCGAGACGAGGTGATAAGAGGAGAGGAACGCGCAGCCTCCCGCGAGGGGTATCATCCTCGTCATGCCGGTTGAGGAGACCGCATTCACAGGCCGGTCGTATTTCCGGTCGAATAGAGAAAGTGCAAAGAGCACGAACATAAAAACGAAAGCTAAAAAAAAAGGGACGTGGAGAGATGCTGGGGAAAAGATGAGGAAGAATATCGAGAGACGTGCGACAGTGATGCTCGTGAGATCGAGCGTTTCCCTTCAGATGTCACAAGTACGCGCGGTTTCGCTCAAAAGAGTTACTAAACGAAAATACCAAGCAGCCGAAGTTTCCACACTCAATTTGCAGACCAGCGGACATTATATACGGTACAAAACTAGGAGGACAGCGGGTGGTCGGGGGAACGAATGTGTATGAAAAGCACCAGGGCAGACAACGACAGGATTCGCTCAAACCTCAGCTCTGTTCTCCGACATGGGAATTGGGCTGGGCTCAATAGGTACTGCCGGGACAACTCCAACCGCTTTCTCTCCCGGCGCCGCTGCTTGCGAGACAGCGAAGCGCTCGGTGAGAACACCGGTCCTGCCCTTGCCCGACTCGCTGATGACGACGAAAAGGAGAAGAATGAGGAGAGCGAAAGTTGTCTACCGAATAAACGCGTCAAGGTCGGCCAGGGCATTATCTGAATCTGGTGGAGCAAGAACGACTCACAATCCACGCCAGCCAAGCGAAGGCCATTGTGGCAGAGAAGAGGTCGCACATAGACGAGTGGCAAGATGAAAAAGTGTAGTCGCCGCCATCTACTCCAAAGCCGTTGTTCAACAGATTGGCCATGGACGCTGCGCCTCCTACAAGAAAAAGTTTGTACGTCGTTAGCCCAAGTTAGCCACAGCCCGGAACTCCGGAGTAGAAGGTACATCGAGGCCTACCTAGGAAGAGCAGGAAGAAGACGCCAGCAATAACGAACTCGACCCATAAAGCTGAAACGATCGAGTTGGCCTCGCGACGGTGAAAGAAGAAGTGACTATCGAAAGAACGTCAGCGTCCGCTGTCGCCGAACGTTCGAACGTCTCAGGAAGGCGTCCCGAAAGTGGGAGGTACTCACAGAGGAGGGATTACCACTGTTGAGAATGAATAACTCATTTCAGCCAGGAGAAGAGAAAACTGAAAGGTTGTGCGGCACTCACGCACGGCAAGAAGACCAGCCGAGAGGACTTCTGCAGCAGCCGGGAAGTAGCTGAGGCCACCCATGTTTAGCGGCAATCACCTAGAGGAGAGCTTGAAAATATTCACTATTTGATGGTATACTCGTACCCAGACCAATAATCGGAGTAGCCTGAGGGTGAGCGTCAACGTCGTGCCCGCACGTACGAACCACGATAGCTTGCAAAAGGCAGAAAAACATACCCGAATCCGAAGGAGACTCAGTCTTGGCGGTAAGGGCTGCAGCAAGGATGAATGCAAGAAGCGAGCTTTGTATTCAAGGAATCAGCTGAACTCGATGTGGGGCTGGTGACTTGAACTCTAGTACGCACAATAGAACAAGCGCAGAGTATAGCGCCGTTCGGGCGAGGATAACGAAGGTGGACATCACGATGTGAGCTGGGTTGGTGTGGAAGGAGGGTTTGAAGGGTGTTGGAGGAGAGAGGGGAAAGAGAAAAGAAAAAGAAGAAAGAAGGGCAGGTCGGAGATCTTCTTGCCCCCCCTTGCCAAGGTGGCTCCAGAATCACTTTCCCACTAGCACGTGCCAGGAGAGCGTACTGTTCACGCCAGAAAGAGGAACATCAGTTTGTGGAAAGCATCTGAACAGTGATTGTCTCGACACCGCCTGATCCTCTCCTCCATTTGCGGTTTCAGGAGGTGGCGTTGGTGCAGAGCTCAGAGGGTACCGGTGTCGCAGAGTATTTGGCGATGGGGCGCCGCCGATGTGAAAATTGGTGGTTACCGGTACTACATGCTCGAATACCTTTCGGTTTCTGTAGACTTGACCAGGCAGGACCAGGCACAGCTGAATCCTTGAACGTCAGGGCCCCGGGAAACCCTCGCGGCTGGAGTCGTCGCAACTAGCCTCGCCGGCTCTCCTCACCTTTGTTGCTGCCGGAGGAAAGCCGGAACGAATTTCTATCGAATGGTCAACAGAAACTGTTTTGCTGCAGGCGGCGACGGCTGTCTGCCCAAGCGGACCTCGAAGTTAGACCCAAGTTATAATTAGACCGCTTAGGATCTGGGGAAGCCAATATTGCGAAGGAAGGTGACTGAGTCTTAGCAGAAAGGAGAGTTAGGTGATCATGAGGTCAGAGTACTACTAAATCATTCACAGGTATAAACAAGTTATGGCTCACGGGAAGTAGGTCCTCCTTTGGGCTCGAGGCAAGTCGAGGCCTTCAGACAGCACCGACTGGAAAGAGTCTGACGCGGGCGCGAGCCTCATAGGGTCAACACAACCTGGAGAGTAGGTCATTCAGGAGGATAGGCCGAATGACACTGTGGACTACTACACCTCGGGAATCCCCAGGCGTGCGCGCCACATATAGTCAGCTGTCGCTTGATAGAGCCAGGGAGTGACTGGCGTGGACAGGCATCAGCAAGATCAACCTAAGCTTTCCCACAAACCATTGGGTATTGCTTTAGTTTTCTTCGATAGTGATGGGAGGAGGGCAAAAGGGAGAGGCAGAAGGAGCGAGAATCGTTTCCCAATAGGGGCTAACTCTCGCTCGGCTGTTCAGAAAAAAACTTAGGCCTCGCCAAGTCAGACGCCTACACACCTCGCCTCGCTAAGCACCCGACCTCCTGCCCGCCAAACACCGCACCTCTACCTTTTCCACCCTCCAACCTTTACATCGCTCCAGAATGGGACTTTCTAAGAAGGATCAGCGCACTCGCGACCAAAAAGCTGCGGGTTAGTTTCGTCGAACGCTGCCTCGTAGCGAGCTACCCGCGCTGATGCGTTTGTTTTCGTTTCACAGTTAAGGCCGGAACTGCCGTTGCTACTACTGCTGGAGGTGCGTTGGCTCATTCGACACAGACCCACGGTGGCCTTGGAGCTGATCACGAATCGTTTGATCTGTTGCAGGTGTTCCCAAGAAGGCACCCAAGGCCGTCGTTGTCTGCACTGTTTGCAAGGCTAGCATTATCGAGTCGATGCCCGTTTCCCTTCGCGAGTTCGTCCCCCCTCCCTCCCTCCCATCCCCTTCTCTTCACC
>JASZXU010000095.1:0-40042 GCA_035521515.1 Phenoliferia sp. Uapishka_3
CCCACGCGAGCGCCCCACCTGCCGAGAACAAAGAGCACCGAGCCCGACGTCGTGCGGCATACTGCAAGGATCCATTTGACCTCAACATCATTCCTTCCGGTCCGGAGATCCGCCCACCCAATGTTGATGTGAGTGTTCCGTGGGACGCGGCAGACTTCAAACGTCTCAGATTTGACAAGATCCTTGTCTTCCGGACCTACTCGAACTACTTGACACCCCACAAGACAAGAGACCTACGGAACAAACATGAGTGAGAAAAGAAGCACCAAATGGGGGAGAAGAGAATGATCCCCTCTTAGGAGGACCAAGGAAAAAACTCGGACTCACCCTCGACACCGCCTTACCCCCAATCACCGCTCCCTCACCCTGAAACTCCCCCAACTCTGAACAAGGGAGCAGGAAAGAGGAAGAGATTGGAAAACCAGGTCCAGCAACACGATACCACGACATTTACCAAAATGACCAAGGAATCTTGCCCACCTGTATAACCACACTTAATCTTTGACACCCGACACACCACAAACACCACGTGCCACCCCGATATGTTGTAGACACCCTCGCTCCCCTTCTCTGCACTTCACGCAATGTCCTTCCCCTTCTACTATCCAATACTTTTTGAACGGTGATACTTCACGTATTCCTACATCCACTTCGGAGTCGCCTTGTCCAAGGATACACTAGGGACAACTCCCGGAGAATTCATAAGTTGTTCTAAACTCTTAGTTCCTACAAATGGGGATTGGAGACAAACAGAAAGGAGGAACAGGAACCAGTCAAATCAGCACCATGGCAAACTTCCCCCAAAGGAAGATCACGTACCGATCACGAGGAGAGACTTTGGTGGAGAAGACCTCAGAAGGACTTGATCTACCCTCACAGACAAACAATCCCTACCACGATCCACGAAGGAGACCCTGTCCGACTTCACAGAATATGACATCCGAACACTAGTCAAAATACCCCCGCTTGGATACTTCGCGGAAGGGTTTCCAGTGCTCTCCGCAACTCTGAGGAACAGATAGGTTGTAAAGTTACCAGGGCTGTCGGATGGAACAAAGTTAGGATCAAGATTGAAGAGTGGCTTGAACAAGGACTCGTCCGGGTGGTGTCCAGGATTGCCCGCCCATCCAGGCAAAACAACTTTGTCCATCCCTCTCAGGACGTTTGGGAGTTATTGTGGGAGAATGTGACGAGTCGTATTACTTGCAAGTAAATACGGTAGCAGGAAGGAGAGTATTCCTACCAGGCACTCCTCGAATTATGACCTAGGAACTCCCAAAGGATGATTACTCCCGTGTGGTGCGGCGGGCTGGCGACTCCGAAACTCAAGAGGAACGAGCAAACAATCGTCAAGCTATCAAGCATGCCCCTTCTTAGCGAGACGCCCCACTCACTAAAGCGACCTAATCAACCTAATTGGGCAAAGGACGCGCACAAGTTGATAAGAAGGCAAAAAGGCCCTATGAGGGGAAATCACCCACACACGTCCCTATCACCGATAATGAACAGTGTCCACAGACATACCACGCCCCCTCGCCGAGTGCGCCTCACCGTCCGAATATGCCATGGTATGATCCGCTCCCGTGTATGTCGCGAGCCCGCCATCACTCTCATTGGCAAAGTTATCAAGCTTGTCAATTTCTTCCATGTTGGAAGCCGAAGCTGCATCCAGAGGAGGAGACAATGCATACACGCTTTTTATGAGATCCAAGGGACTAAGCAATGGAAGCTTGGGGGAGGCCTGGACAGGAGCAACCAGAAGCGAGGAGGGAAGTTCGAAGAAGGGACAAGGTGAAGTTTGGTCTGCAACAACAGGAGGAGGGGAGGGAAGGTCGATCGGAGGCGGAGACAATTTGTGGACATCGGGGGAGCTAGTGCGCACAGAGAATCCCCAATGATCCACAAAATGGAGTTGAGTTTCGGTGCTCTCTTGCATAACGAGACTGAAACAAAAACAAAACTTTTAAGCCAAGTGAATCAAAAAAGGGACTTCCTGAAGACTTACCGAGATGTCGACTGCCCAGTTGTAGAGATGGAGACCCGTTTAGGGCGAGCAGGACCAGGACCAGGGGGCAGCTCGTCGTCAGAAGACATCCTGCTGGGACGTGATAGCTAGAGAAGAGAGCAAAACCATCTCGCTAGGGAAACCGAAGTGTGAAGGCGGAGATGAAGCCGAAGAGGTCCGTGACGCCTCGAGCATCGTTGAGAGGTCACTGCGCCAAAAGAGCCCTACAGTACGCATCCAGCTTATATCTAGTCCGGCAGCGCCTTCCGGTCGCCGGAAATTGTCGGCGCCCAGTTTCGCCCATCTCCTCCTCTCTAGAACAGCTCGCGATCTATACTTCCCTCTCCAATCTATAACGTCTTCCATCACAACAACAACAACCCGCAGCAGCTCCATTCCACCGATGCTCCTCCGTTCTTCTTTCCCCCCATCCCTTTCCCTCCGTCCACTCTCGCCGTTCCCTCGCCGCCTCGCTCCCTCTCGTCCCATCGCCAACGCGACACCAGCATGCTGATCAACCACTCCGCCAACTGCATCAAAATCACCCTGTAGTATACACTTTCATTGGTAAGAATTCTTCCTTTCCAGTGTGAATGCACACCTTTGATTTTTGCATTGTTTTTCCCTTCAGCGGTATCGAGGAGATGGTGACCAAATTAGACATCCACGGTGATTTGGAAACTGGATGGCTCCAAGACTTCAACTCAAAACATCCTCACCTTTCCCAAACCACTCTCAACAAACTCCTCTTCTCAATCGAGTACCTCACTTTAGACGATGACTGCACATCTGTGTTCTCTCCAATTCAACTTCAAGCATGCCATACTACAGTGTGACATTGATGATAGAGCTACTGAAGCGCAGAATAGAGGGAAAATTCCAACTTGTGAAGATCAAGGTAGGGTACCAATCATGTCAACGTGCCCTGGGAGGAAGGGGGAAGGAGTAGGAATGCGATGCAAGGGGACAGGGTGGCAGCTTGGCTGAGAGAAAGAGTGGGAGATAAACAAGTCGTTGTGTAGCATGCCAACAAGCCTTCGTACTGGTATGAATACTGGAACTGACTGGACTGACAACTGGACTCACGAAGAGCTGTTGTGAGTGGCTGTAATATGCACTTGTTGACACATAAGTGGGTCAGTCTGGGGATGTGCATTTGGAATCAAATGTCGGACGTACTTGGAGTCCTGTGTCAGAGTCAATGAACTGCTGGGAGGAATTGAAAACAGAATGCCTCACGTAGGCGCGTCAGCGGCAGCATGCGCGTGTTTCGGGTCAGAATGGTCTTGTTGAGGATGAGGGTAGGATGTTCCAAACTTGGGGTTTGTGAATGAAGGAGATGTGGATGGAAGGGAAGGGAGAGGAAGGAGGGAGAGAAGGATTGGAATGGGGAGGCAGACTTTGCTTTGCTCAAAGACGGTTGACTTCAAGATCAGGCGAGCTGAAGTGCTTTGTGTTGGTTCTCAAGATACATTTGAGATGTATTGCACTGGAGAAGGGTGTCTTCCGATGAAAAAAAAAGTTTTCTGGATAATTGAGTGAAAAATCATTCTGCAGGACAAAATGTTCTCCTCAGAACGAATTGTTCCTACCCCACTTCCGATCCTGCAGGACTAACAAACGCATGAAGGACAACTGCACGGGGAATAACTAAAATAGGCGCAGAATGAAGGGGAACCATTGCTGGAAGGTGGATTTCTCCGAGTGCTAGGAACGACGGCTGGGAGCAAGCGTTCTCCCGGCCAATCCCGATCAGTAAGTCGGCGCTGCCATTGCGAAACACCTGCCCGCCACCTTGCGAAATGTGGAAATCCTTGCATCAGACTCTTCTGTCCTTTGTCCGTGATTCTCCTCCCATTGCCGCTTTGTTCAAGGCATTGTTGCATTGTTCATCCGAAGCTACAAAGTCGCGGCTGGCGCCCACTTTGCTTCTCTCTTCAGTACTTCGTCGCTCTAGCCAGGTGCGCCAACATCTTTCCTCTCCGCGAGCCACCATGCTGACACAAATATGAATCGCAGAGTTAATTGAAGTCTTCTGAGTTGAAACCAAAGTCGCCATCAGCACTTCAAGAATCCTTCACAGTCCGCGTTCACCGCTGCTTGGCTTTCATGAATGTCACTGACTCTCTCTCTCCCGAACTACCAGTTCATCTCAAGCTTTCTCTTCCGTCACCAAGACCTGCTCCCCCAGTTTATAGAGTATTCACTCCCGTTTCTAGGTGAGTAGTATCACTTCGGAGTTTGTCAAGTCTTCCTCACTGACAAGGTTTGCATTACGCACTCCCTTTTCTAGAAGGGAGTTCTCCATCTCTGGCGACCGTTTCCTCTTTAGAAGCCTCCAATTTATGTACCACTCTTTCTGTTTTACCTCTTAACGTGGAACTGAAGCGCGCGTCCCATTGATGTGTAAAAAAGAACCTCGGACTGGGATAAGATGCTGGGAGAGGAGATTGTTGCGATCTTGTGGCAGCAAATAAAATCGAGGCCTTGTCACACTTCTGAAGAAGATGGATTCTTGGTGCTCAAGGTTTGGCCGCACGAAATAATTGTTTTCCGATATTTTTTGGTACTTTTGCACCGATATTCACCAGCGTCCTTTGAGCGCCTCCAACATTATTTGAGACCGGCTTGAGTCTCTATGCAGATGTTTGGCCGTGTTGTCTTTCTCTTGCGGAAGAACCTGAGGTTGACTTTATTGTCCTGTGGGTTTTGCCTTCTCGCCTGTGTGAGATTCAGAATGAAGAGCTTGCATGGCACACAACATTTTGGTTCTATAACCGGGATCTTGAGTTTCCTTCCGCTCAATGTCAGCATTCTGCATTCAGGTCTCCCGGTTATGCAGAATGAGGCGGTTTCCGGGGGCGGAGACCCCGCAGCCCTTTTCCGCCTTGAAACCAGCTTCCTCCGAAGCCATTATGAGACGGGGGACATCATGTTGATCAAGATCAAGCGACTGAGCGGTGGAGACCCGCTCTTGAGGTCCTCCTTCCGTCATCAGATCACCGGCACTGCAGGCCAACATCTCACGGCTTTGGGCCTGAGGGTGGGGGAAGAAAATTGGGTTGTACCTCTGTTGTTTCCGGGTGACTACACACTGTCTGTCCGACTTTGGCAGTATGACGTACCAGACGCACTTGACCGCCCAAACACCCAGCATAACCAGGTTCCGAGACCGGAGTTTTCTGTTTGTTATGATAATGAAATTCAATTTGGCAGGTACGTCTTCTCCGTCAGGACAACTTCTGGTGCCGTTGAAAATGTCTACCATCGAGCACAACAAATGTTGAACCTCATTCCAGAAGCATATAAAACTTCCGCCACCCAAGCGGTAGGCAGTGCATACGGCAAGACTTGTTATGGGAACATGCACTCTTCACATGGGGAACAATTTTTTTTCGGCGGGATACAGATACAAGATACAGATACAGCGCACTTGCAGGGCAGACTGGGCCGAGTGTTGTGTGAAGTAACACGATCCAGAGGCAAAAAGAACGCCCGATAACTGACATGGTATTGCGTGCCTTCCCCTCGTTCCTTTACTTCCCCCGCCGTTCCTCAGCTCGCCGCTTCAAATCCACCTCATCGGATGATACTCTTCATGATCTCCCGGTTATCTCTAAACCGCGTCCTGCACAGTCCTCCTCTCTCCACCGCGGCCACGGGGTAGGTCACAATCTTGCTTCGAGTTAGCAGTACGCGCTGACCTCCTTGCAGGAACGTCTCGTTCCGGTCAGAATCAAGTCGTCACCTAAGTGCAAGCACGCACAGCAAAGGAGGTGGAACCTTTCCCTCATTTTGGCAACAACCCACGGCTGACTCGACATGCTTGACGCACAGATCCTCCGTGACAGTATCTTCTCCAGCATTTACACCCACGACATTTCACCTAGTTCAAGCGTCACCCTTGTCACCACCTGTACACGATCTGAGTGTCACGCATACGTCAAGAGCCTACCCGAGAGCTCGACTCAACGAAAGGATCGCTTGCTGAGACATCCGAGGGACGTGGAAATCCAGTACTGGTTTCGCTGCAAGGTCAGTCTGAATGTCATTGCTAAGCGAAATGCGTGCTGATTGTGGCTTCAAACAGAACAATTCGAAGACTACCGGTCACGGCTTCTTCAATTGGCGAGCAGACAGGCCCGATACTCGACCAGCCTCCGCCGTAATTCAACACACTCGACAAGTTGCCCCAGGCCTCACTGGATACCAGCTGCTTGCCGCACTCGACTCCTTTTCTCCCCCTTCACCCTTTACTCGCCACATCAGTCAGAATCTCAAAGTTACTCGCCACTTTGGTCAGAATCCCAACGTCATTCCTCAAGCTACCGCAAACACTTCGGCATTTCGCTCTCCCTCTTTAAACAGTAACCAAAGAACAGCCTACCTGCCAGCCTCTTCCACCACAATGCCAACCGCGCCAACTCAGCCCTGTACCGCCGCCGACCTTGATCGACTCGGGACAAAGTGTGACTACCACAAGCTTCCCCACTTACCCGGGAACTGTAATACTTGCCGCTGGAAGCTATGTGTGGATTGTTGCGACGAGTGGCACCGACGGCAGGGGATTGCTCGTACTCAATGCAGGTGAGATTCAACTTTGGGCTGGGCGATGAACTACCAGCTGACTCTGAAGCTTGGTCATGATTGCAGGTACCACCTTGGTACTAAGAAGCGTCGTCATAAAGTAGATCCCTTTGCGGCAGGTGCCAACTTGGAAACTTTCCCCTCGTTCACTTCGACGGCTCTCTCTTCCTCCGCAGCGGCCATCACGACCGCAGTTCTCGACGTTAGGACCGATTCAAACTCCTTGCACCCCACCGGATTCCGTAGTGCTACCCAGGCGAGAGAGGATAGATCTGTCGGAGGAGAGTTGGTCACTCGTGGGAGCTCCGCTTTGGCCAAGCATGTGGTGGGAAGAGAAGAGCGCATCAAGCTTCAGCAGGATGCAGCGGAGGAGCGTCAAGCAGTAGCTCGTAGGGCTGAAGGAGTCTTGGCACTGAAGGAGGGGCACGTGGTCCAGCTGATTGTCTGGTATAAGTCGGTGAGCAGTGGCGGTATTTTCCACTCCTGTGATTTATGACTGACTCGTTTGTATCCATAGGCACATGCACCAAAGTCGTTCCCAATTCCCCTCCCCAGCTCCGCCTTCGGACCAGCATCAGGGAAGTCGACAGCCTCATCAAGAGTCAAGCCTCCCGCCGTTTTCTCCTTCCCTACTGGTGTTATTCAGTTCCTTCTGAGCAAGGGGAGCCCTCACGACTGGTCCTACTATGCCCACTCCTCCAAGAATTGGGTATGCAGGAAGTGTGATCACTGGCCTAGGTGCATGCTAATCAGGTGTTTCTGCAGCTTACTCTCTACGACCTCACTATCAGCACATTATTTCCGCTCGACCGCTTTCCCTCCCCCCAGTTGCCCTTCTGCGCGACGCTCCTCCTTCGCATTGACGACCTACCCACCTACCTCAACCTTCAGGACGAGATCAACATCCTCGGGGGCCTTCTCTCCCCTCCTGAGCCCCCATCCACTTCTCCTCCCTCGCCATTGTCTTCTTCCAACTCAGAAGAGTTTCTGCCCAGCAGCTATATGTCTGACGCAACTTCTGGATGGGGGAGGTCGTCACCTTCAGTGGTACCGGCCAAACGTGCCGCCGCGGAGTCGAGTGACGAAGATGATGACGACGTAGAGATTCTGGATGGAGCTACCTTAAGGACTGTGAACGACCTGAACTCGGTTGATGTGGTTCGACTGATCGTGGCGGACAGTCCAGCAGAATTGGGCTCACCAAGCTTTTCTGCCTATGCTGGAAGGATCGGGTGGACGGCGGCGGTCACCCAGACAGGCATGCGCACGAGGTATTGGAAGACATACGACCTCAAGCTTCTTTCCCGGGTCCTTCGTAAGAATCATGCGGCTATGTTGGGGCTGACTTGGGGGCAGTTTAGGCGGGGATCACTGGCGGCATCTGCGTTGCTTCGAGGTACATTCCTTTGTCTTATCTTCTACAACATCTAAGCTGACCCTCCAACACAGTTTGGCAGAGGAGGGAGAGTAGCTAAGTAGCAGAATGTGGTGAACTTCCTGCCTTGTAATCATCAGCATGTGAGCGAGAGTAGCTAAGTAGCAGACTGCGTTGCTGTAGTTGTGCAATTATGAGCTCGTGGCATTTGAGATTCAAAAGGGGTGTTCTCGGCTGTATCGGACTCCTTGACATGTAGTGGATCGGATTTCACAGAGTTTGCCACCCTTTTGAAGGTGATCGTGATGGCGCGAGGCTCCGCTCCTTTGGTAGCTTGCACAACTTTGAGCGCGCGCGGCATAGGCAAAACTTGCCGGAGCACTATCAACGCGATCAGGTTCGGAAGATCACTCTTTTGTCTTCTCAACAAGCTCAGGGTGAAGGCAAAGTGTTGTGTAACGACAAAGATATCACGCGACGTAGCAGTGCTCACAGCTTGTCAGCTATGCCATTGCTCCTCAATCACAACAAGGTGGATCAAATCCATTCATATTACTCACTAGGCGTCTCCATCTGCCCTTGTTCCCCCAGCAACCTCCACAGCAACCTCCGCCATCCATGATCGCTGGTGTTTGTGTCGGCTAAACGCGTCCGGGTGGGGGAAGAAAATTGGGTTGTACCTCTGTTGTTTCCGGGTGACTACACACTGTCTGTCCGACTTTGGCAGTATGACGTACCAGACGCACTTGACCGCCCAAACACCCAGCATAACCAGGTTCCGAGACCGGAGTTTTCTGTTTGTTATGATAATGAAATTCAATTTGGCAGGTACGTCTTCTCCGTCAGGACAACTTCTGGTGCCGTTGAAAATGTCTACCATCGAGCACAACAAATGTTGAACCTCATTCCAGAAGCATATAAAACTTCCGCCACCCAAGCGGTAGGCAGTGCATACGGCAAGACTTGTTATGGGAACATGCACTCTTCACATGGGGAACAATTTTTTTTCGGCGGGATACAGATACAAGATACAGATACAGCGCAATTGCAGGGCAGACTGGGCCGAGTGTTGTGTGAAGTAACACGATCCAGAGGCAAAAAGAACGCCCGATAACTGACATGGTATTGCGTGCCTTCCCCTCGTTCCTTTACTTCCCCCGCCGTTCCTCAGCTCGCCGCTTCAAATCCACCTCATCGGATGATACTCTTCATGATCTCCCGGTTATCTCTAAACCGCGTCCTGCACAGTCCTCCTCTCTCCACCGCGGCCACGGGGTAGGTCACAATCTTGCTTCGAGTTAGCAGTACGCGCTGACCTCCTTGCAGGAACGTCTCGTTCCGGTCAGAATCAAGTCGTCACCTAAGTGCAAGCACGCACAGCAAAGGAGGTGGAACCTTTCCCTCATTTTGGCAACAACCCACGGCTGACTCGACATGCTTGACGCACAGATCCTCCGTGACAGTATCTTCTCCAGCATTTACACCCACGACATTTCACCTAGTTCAAGCGTCACCCTTGTCACCACCTGTACACGATCTGAGTGTCACGCATACGTCAAGAGCCTACCCGAGAGCTCGACTCAACGAAAGGATCGCTTGCTGAGACATCCGAGGGACGTGGAAATCCAGTACTGGTTTCGCTGCAAGGTCAGTCTGAATGTCATTGCTAAGCGAAATGCGTGCTGATTGTGGCTTCAAACAGAACAATTCGAAGACTACCGGTCACGGCTTCTTCAATTGGCGAGCAGACAGGCCCGATACTCGACCAGCCTCCGCCGTAATTCAACACACTCGACAAGTTGCCCCAGGCCTCACTGGATACCAGCTGCTTGCCGCACTCGACTCCTTTTCTCCCCCTTCACCCTTTACTCGCCACATCAGTCAGAATCTCAAAGTTACTCGCCACTTTGGTCAGAATCCCAACGTCATTCCTCAAGCTACCGCAAACACTTCGGCATTTCGCTCTCCCTCTTTAAACAGTAACCAAAGAACAGCCTACCTGCCAGCCTCTTCCACCACAATGCCAACCGCGCCAACTCAGCCCTGTACCGCCGCCGACCTTGATCGACTCGGGACAAAGTGTGACTACCACAAGCTTCCCCACTTACCCGGGAACTGTAATACTTGCCGCTGGAAGCTATGTGTGGATTGTTGCGACGAGTGGCACCGACGGCAGGGGATTGCTCGTACTCAATGCAGGTGAGATTCAACTTTGGGCTGGGCGATGAACTACCAGCTGACTCTGAAGCTTGGTCATGATTGCAGGTACCACCTTGGTACTAAGAAGCGTCGTCATAAAGTAGATCCCTTTGCGGCAGGTGCCAACTTGGAAACTTTCCCCTCGTTCACTTCGACGGCTCTCTCTTCCTCCGCAGCGGCCATCACGACCGCAGTTCTCGACGTTAGGACCGATTCAAACTCCTTGCACCCCACCGGATTCCGTAGTGCTACCCAGGCGAGAGAGGATAGATCTGTCGGAGGAGAGTTGGTCACTCGTGGGAGCTCCGCTTTGGCCAAGCATGTGGTGGGAAGAGAAGAGCGCATCAAGCTTCAGCAGGATGCAGCGGAGGAGCGTCAAGCAGTAGCTCGTAGGGCTGAAGGAGTCTTGGCACTGAAGGAGGGGCACGTGGTCCAGCTGATTGTCTGGTATAAGTCGGTGAGCAGTGGCGGTATTTTCCACTCCTGTGATTTATGACTGACTCGTTTGTATCCATAGGCACATGCACCAAAGTCGTTCCCAATTCCCCTCCCCAGCTCCGCCTTCGGACCAGCATCAGGGAAGTCGACAGCCTCATCAAGAGTCAAGCCTCCCGCCGTTTTCTCCTTCCCTACTGGTGTTATTCAGTTCCTTCTGAGCAAGGGGAGCCCTCACGACTGGTCCTACTATGCCCACTCCTCCAAGAATTGGGTATGCAGGAAGTGTGATCACTGGCCTAGGTGCATGCTAATCAGGTGTTTCTGCAGCTTACTCTCTACGACCTCACTATCAGCACATTATTTCCGCTCGACCGCTTTCCCTCCCCCCAGTTGCCCTTCTGCGCGACGCTCCTCCTTCGCATTGACGACCTACCCACCTACCTCAACCTTCAGGACGAGATCAACATCCTCGGGGGCCTTCTCTCCCCTCCTGAGCCCCCATCCACTTCTCCTCCCTCGCCATTGTCTTCTTCCAACTCAGAAGAGTTTCTGCCCAGCAGCTATATGTCTGACGCAACTTCTGGATGGGGGAGGTCGTCACCTTCAGTGGTACCGGCCAAACGTGCCGCCGCGGAGTCGAGTGACGAAGATGATGACGACGTAGAGATTCTGGATGGAGCTACCTTAAGGACTGTGAACGACCTGAACTCGGTTGATGTGGTTCGACTGATCGTGGCGGACAGTCCAGCAGAATTGGGCTCACCAAGCTTTTCTGCCTATGCTGGAAGGATCGGGTGGACGGCGGCGGTCACCCAGACAGGCATGCGCACGAGGTATTGGAAGACATACGACCTCAAGCTTCTTTCCCGGGTCCTTCGTAAGAATCATGCGGCTATGTTGGGGCTGACTTGGGGGCAGTTTAGGCGGGGATCACTGGCGGCATCTGCGTTGCTTCGAGGTACATTCCTTTGTCTTATCTTCTACAACATCTAAGCTGACCCTCCAACACATTTTGGCAGAGGAGGGAGAGTAGCTAAGTAGCAGAATGTGGTGAACTTCCTGCCTTGTAATCATCAGCATGTGAGCGAGAGTAGCTAAGTAGCAGACTGCGTTGCTGTAGTTGTGCAATTATGAGCTCGTGGCATTTGAGATTCAAAAGGGGTGTTCTCGGCTGTATCGGACTCCTTGACATGTAGTGGATCGGATTTCACAGAGTTTGCCACCCTTTTGAAGGTGATCGTGATGGCGCGAGGCTCCGCTCCTTTGGTAGCTTGCACAACTTTGAGCGCGCGCGGCATAGGCAAAACTTGCCGGAGCACTATCAACGCGATCAGGTTCGGAAGATCACTCTTTTGTCTTCTCAACAAGCTCAGGGTGAAGGCAAAGTGTTGTGTAACGACAAAGATATCACGCGACGTAGCAGTGCTCACAGCTTGTCAGCTATGCCATTGCTCCTCAATCACAACAAGGTGGATCAAATCCATTCATATTACTCACTAGGCGTCTCCATCTGCCCTTGTTCCCCCAGCAACCTCCACAGCAACCTCCGCCATCCATGATCGCTGGTGTTTGTGTCGGCTAAACGCGTCCAAGTCCACCCAGGCGGCGACAACGGAACACCCACCCTGGAGGTGGAGAACGCGCTCATCGCTCAGCGAGAGTGGAAGAGGATTGTCGGAGGGTGGTGGTTGGGATGAATAAGGAGGGAAGTTGGGGGAGTTGGCGATGGGAGGCAGGCCGCTGCTCGCTTGCCTGCACAACCCGGAGAGTCGAAGGGGATTGTTGAGGTTGTTGGCTGCTGCATAGCCAAACGGCACAGGCTGACGGTACCCAACGGGGGAGGGGATGGTTGGAGAGGGGAAGAAGCTGAGCAACGCGTGGAAAAAACAGCGACGCCGGAGCAGCCGGAAGGTTCCGGCAGGTGCCCCTGACTTCTCTTCTCTCGCAAAGAGCACTTATCATGTTTTCTGAAGCTCCTCAATTTGTTGGTGTAGCTCTATGTTACCATGCTAGCGTATATTTGATGTGTCAATAAAGGTGGGGAGCGTTCGAAGTGTGGGAAAGCCATACCTCCTCCTCCTACCCTGAGGCCTGATTCCACACTTCTCACCAAACATGAACGCAGCTCCCAGGCTGCCCCGAGATGCAGAGCTCTTGCGGATCCTATCTATCATCACTCCCACTCCATCTCTCACACCGACAGTTCCCCAGGTACTTGGCTTCACTAGCCAGCCTCCTTCCGCTCCTCCACCTCAGCTCAATGAGGCCATGGCAAAACTTCTCATTGCCTGGGAGCTCCTACAGCATCACTTCAAGCATACTGACACTCTTTACGCCTACAAACGCTCTTCCACCCCCATCCGATTCCTCACTTTGCTTGAGGACACTCTCAAGCTAGCCCCTGAGGATGCCCTTGCTCTTTACCTGGCACTGGAGCCCTACCTCAAGATGCGGGCAGAGGATCTCCCAGAGTCTGCAGCACGGATTTTCTCTTTGAATGGAGATCGAGCGGTCTTAGGTGCGCCGCCGCTTTGCCAGTCACCTGCTGCTGATTCTGATGCTTTCCGCAGGTCCAAAGACGTTCGAGTGTGCTATATCCCAATGCCCAAGGGCCGGCTGCTCCAAGAATCTTACTGCCGGAAGCATCTCACATGGTATTTACTGCACCCTTGGAGGCCCTGTACCGTGCATTTTGGTCTCACGACGTTGCGAAGGTGAGATGTCTCAAAACTGGGCGAGCCTTTGGCGCTGACATAGATTCTAGAATGTAACGTAACCTACCATCCAACTTTCTCTGAACGCCTCCCGCGCCAAAAAAGCAGAACAGAAGACGCCGACTATTACCGGAGCTACTACAAGCAAGACCCTGGAGTCCCTATTCAGTACGTCGAAGCGGGACCGTCGATTATGATTTCCGGAGACTTTCTTCGTGTGTGTGACCATCTTCAGGCCAAGAACTGGTAAATAGCAGGGGCAACCATGCTTTACATAAATCAAATAATTCTATCTCCCTCCTCAGGACCGCCTTCGAAAGCCTGGAGCACTTGTGGACACACACGTTCCTCAAGCTGGGCCCTCATCAGCCAGCAGACTTCAAATGTTTTACCCGGCTATCAGCAACAGTTCTACGCCAGACCTTTTTGATACACCACCTTCTCCTTGATCGTCAACGAAAACAACAGATCCTCATCCTTGACAACCTTGGATCCCGCGGTGGCATCCTTGGAGACCGACTACTTCAACAAGCACAGCTTAGAAATGAGGAACACATCAAATTTGGAATGCCGCACGGTAGACATATCTGTGACAAGTGTTGTGTCCCACGGCGTGATAATCCCGAGTGTGCGACTGCTTTAGCCGAGAGGTCAATTGGTACTGACAATCTAATCAACAGATTGGATTTGGCTAGTAGGCTCAGACGGGATCTGTGTAGGTCATTGGTGCTGCTCGCGGCCTGGGTATTTTTTCAAAGATTAAGAGCACAGATGATAGCTTGGTCACTAAATTTTCTTGGTTCCTGTAGGTGCGAAGAACCACTGGCCGACGTCCGGAGGGACTTTTGGTGCCCAACGCATCAGCACCTTTCTTTCCAATGCCATGTTCCATCATGCCTGAGAGTGGTCGATCCAACTTCGGGAGAAAAGTGGAAGACCTGTGACTTGCCCGCGCATCGCCAACAGGAGGAGCGCCGACGGGCAAAAGGTGGGCTCACTCGGTTGAGAGATGCATTGAGACGTCCAGGGGCCGCAACAGCCGACGGAGATGCTGCACTGGGAATTCTCTTCGACCAGGTGAGGGCTTCTTTATTGGAAGACTCAGAGAGTGTGCCCTTGCACGGGCAAAGAGATGCGGAGTACGAAGCAGTGGGTACTTTCTCGTTCAGGATACGCTACATTATTTGCTCAATCTATGATTTCTGATCAGCTTGCAGAGATGCTTGAAAACATCAATGAAGCCGAAGAGCAAGCAAAAGTCGGAGGAGGAACTCACGCCGCCGCCACCGAAGCAAAACTCACCGCCCCGGACCGCGCAAAATTATCCAAATCTCGCACCTTTGGCGTCCAGACTCTGGTTTCTATATGTGGCATAATAAATGCTCGTCACGTGCTTTATAAATCTGAGGGCATCCATGAAGTCCTTGTAAGCTATTCCACCTGCGCTCCTCACAGCACCGAACTGACAATTCTCTCTCTCAATGCCTTTCGTTAGGATTTCTGGGCCCACTCTATCCCACCGTCCCTTCGAAGGTGTGCTGTTGTTTGGTATGATGATGCCTGTCACACCACGAAGTGCGTCCGTTTCACATTCCATTCAAATCTTATATTGAAAACAAACGCCCGCTATTCTCTCTCGCCTCCGGCACTGCAGGTCCCTGAACAAAGCGTCCCGTCAAGCCAGCGCAGAAGATATTGCAAATTGGGCACGATGGCACGTACTGCAGGAAATTGTCAACTTGGTGGATCGATTCCACAAAGCCAACAAGCACAAAATTGACGACAACTGGTGCAATCTTCACTGTGACGCCAATGTGGTGCCCTGGCTCTTTGATGCGGAAGGTATGTATTCCACTAAAGTCACCTGCTGCTGAAGGAGAAGCAGAATCTTGATTCCTCAATTTCGTAGGGAAGTCTCTGTATAATTCTTCGGTGATGGAGTTGGTTAATGTGTGGCTCGCAAGAAGCTTCAATATCCTGCGAGGGATGCATCCGACCATGTTCAGTTTCTTCCTGGATGAGATGATCTACATCCGTAACGAATGGGAGATAGAAAAGCTTAGAAGTGATGGTTACAACCCTACAGAGATCCCAAACGACCCGTAATTGAATCATCTTTAAAACCCGAATCATCTTTAAAACCCGAACGGCAAGCTCCAACGACCCTTGTTAGGCCTAACCGAAACAGAAGTGTTGGAAAGTCCTGAAGTGAGGTGGCAAGAGGGGAGATGCAACAATGTGAGTTCAGCGTTGCGAAAGGGAAGAGGCCGAGGCCAGTGTACGCACAAAGTTGCCGGACAGTGATCTCAAACTCACCAACAAGTGGTGATGGTGATTTCAAGCCTGCGCAGGAAAGGTTCGGGGGAAGATGAACAGCGAGGAGGGGCCGGAAGGTTAGCTCTGTAGGCAGCACTGTCACTCCACGACTAGGAAGGAACGCACAAAGGTTGCCTCTGTCTCTGAGCGGAGCCACCTTTCCCAGAGCAATTCTTTCATCCCCGACCTGAATTCTTCCCTCAACATGCGTGCAGTCCCCGCTTTCCGACGCGAGGTCGAAGGAGTGAGGGAAGTTGATCTGATGATGAACGATGAAAGCTGGTAAGACAGATTAGCGAACAGAGAGGAGGCGGACGGAAAGGGATGATAATAGTGAAACTGTAGAGTAGTTGTGTTAGCAACATCGGGGCAAGATGCATGATAAAACTCACTGGTAACGCTGGATGCTCGGCATGCGGAGACCGAGAGAGGTACCCAGGGAGAGGCCCAATGATGGGTGGAGAGGGGAGAGATAAGAGGGTATGCCAGGACAGACACGGAAGAAGTGGATGACCAGCAGGCAAGAGGTGGGCGGGCCAGAGAGCACACCCGACAAGCCAAAATTCCAACGCCGACCGCCCTGTCAGGTTCTTGGCCAGCGGGACACAAACCTAGGATGAGCAACACAAACGTTAGTGATAGGATTGAGCCGAGGCCTGGACGCATGATGTACATATTGTTGTGATCCGGTTGTTGTTCGTGTTGTTGTTGACTGGTTGGTTGACGCCTGTTGATGGGAGGCGGGGCTTGGCATGTAGGGAGATTCGTGTCACGCGCTTTGCGGAGGAGGTGGGAATGGGAACGCATTTGACACGTTCCGGCAAGAAGACGAGCTACGGTATGAAGGGATGAAGGGAAGGAATGAAGAGGCAGAAATGCCGGGGTGGATTGGTCGAGCCTCTCAAACACAACCGCCGGGTGCGGCTCCGATCTGTTGTGCAATGCATTCTTCGTTGATCAAAGTTCAATTGCACTGGATACAGCTGTATCCAGGCCAAAAAAACTTTTTCTGTTCACATGGTGTCTTCAATTTTGGTAGTAATGTTCCACTGATGGATATCACACACTTTCACCCCATGTCCGGCTGCCACGGGCCTAAACCATCATATGTTGGTCTTCACTCAACCCAACCCATCCTTCCGCACGGCGTACAAAGCACCCCTGTACAGTGGATCCGGCTATTAGGCGACTCAAACACACGTAACATCTTCAAAGATGCTTTTTTGTGGCATGAGATGCGAATCCCAGAGCGTACTTACCCTCAAGAGCTGAAAGAACACGGAACTTTCCCTTGCATTTGGGAGTGGAACACAACCACCGGGAAGGATGAACAATTCTTGTGCCTACTGATTCACGATCCATCACAGCCTCCTATTGCCATAACCATGGAGTGGTACAACCTTAACAAGTGGTACAGCGCCAAAGAACGGGACTCGCGATCTCTGGAAGTTGTGTATCGTCAAAGCCTAAGAGAAGTCGCGAGTCGCGCCTACCACAACATTACTACCCTCAATGGGCCAATGGGATACCACTTTCACCCTTCTTACCCAGTTCACCATACCGTTGAGACACTTTTGGCTCCTTGGCCCGCGCTGCTTCATCTTGAACATGCCGATCACACATTCATCAGTTTTGGCAGCCACAAAACTGAGGCTACGATAGAAGCGTGGCGAGTGGAGGCACAGGAACTCTTGAATATGTGGCCGCGACGAGTCAAAGAGACGGAAAATGGTGCCCAGCCGCCAATTCACAACAAGCGAGAGGATTTGACCATCCTCTTTACAACTGCAGCCAATCCCCAATTGATTCCAAAGGTAGGTCTACCATGGCTGTCACGTCCTGGAAGCTGACGTTTCCCTCTCAGCGATTCAGCAGCCAGCATTTAGTACGCAACAACCTGCGTATACAGGCACGCAATGAGGCCGTAGCCGAGCTCTTGCAGCACGCTGGTATCATTGAGAACTCGGGCAAAAGTTCAGGTGATGTTTATCCCCTAGCCGCAGGGCATATAATGGATTTTTTTGGGACAACTATTCCGCTACTTGAACACCAGCTTGACTCGGTTCATTTTCCTCCCCCACTGTATCAGCTCCACGCACAAATGATCTTGGAACATGCCTTCGGGCGTGACAGGGCTCAGTATGTACCTTGAGAATTGTCACACAAACTGGCTCCGACTAAAAAAGGACGGCAAGCCGTCTTATTCTAATAATGAGCTCTTTTTGCTGGATTGAACAAGGCCTTTGCAGTTGCCGTGCTGGAGGGAAATGTCTGGGATTTCAAGGAATACAAGTGAATGAATTCACCCTTTTCGTGGAGATGTAGCCAGTATTCCAACTGGGGAGCTGCTGTTCTACTTTGAGGGGCCGAAAGCATCATAAAACAAACCTAATCCTTCCAGGACGCCGACCTGTCATGGGGGCATTTAACAATGTACCACAATCAAACCCAATTACAATTATCAATACCTGAGACCCTCACATAGATAATTCAGCACAGGGCCATGTCACTTCCACTCTGTGATAGCTTTCAGTAGGTGGCTGAGAGCTTTGCTGTTGTGTCAAAGTAACTCACTTCAAACGGGCCACCTGACAATCCTCCTGATCTGCGTGACGAGTTGGCACAGAAACCTTATGGTTGTGACGTCGTGATGAGGTTGCCTAGTTGAGCCTCTTGCCTGCAAGGACCTGTTCAATCCAGCGCAACCAGCTGGGAAGAAAGCAAGAGGCCCAAGTAGGCGTTGTCAGACTGCCTTGGCTGAGTTGGGCTCGCCAGCAAGCGTCTTCCCCAGTGTCAAGGCAAGATTCGGATCCTGCGATGCACTATGGAGATGATTACGGCGCGGACTACAGTGCATCTTGAAGGAAGTGTCCCTCCCCAACTTGCAATCATAAAATAATAGTCTAAGACATTAGCCTCCTTTTGTGCCTCTCGCCACTGAGTCTGCAAAGCTCTCGCCGCCACCAAAGCAACTTTTTCCTCTCTGTCAGTTCTTTCCCAATTTGCTCCAGATAAAGCCGAATGCGAAACCAACGGCTTTTAAGGTCGACTGGCGAAGAGTTTGAAAGACTCTGAACCCTCTGACGCGCGCGTGCGCCGTACAAGTCGCTGTGGCAACAACATGACGTGCGGCGCAGCGCTGAGAGGGGTGAATATTATTTTATGATTGCAAGTTGGGGAGGAACACTTCCTTCGAGATGCACTGTACCGGATAGGACGCGGAAAACGGGTGTGCCTTGAGGGTACCCAATTTGAGGACAGACCGGTACACACTTGTGTGGCTCCTGTAACACAAATGTGTTCCTCTTAGCAAAAGGCTACACAACGGTGTACCGACTTTGCCTCTGCTTGATGCTCGGCTCCAGCCGGCTGTTTGGCGTACTCCGCTTCCGCTTCGTGCCGCTTCCCTTCAGCTCGGCATCCTCATCCCTCCTGCTCGCATTCGGCCAAGCGGACGCCACGCATTTCACCTCCCACGTGCTCTCTGCGGGTTACCACCTCGACTCTCCCTCCGTTCAGCAGCTCTGGCAACATCCAGCAGCTTTGGCAGGGCGCGAGGCTACACGCGCTTGATTCCGTCCTCCCACCATGCCACCCAATCCACCTTCCCGCAGGGCAATCAAGCCTTCATCCCGAGGTAAGAAGCACACTTATCCTTGCTCTCCCGCCGCGGCGCCTAGCGCTAGCATCGCAGCGCCTGCTCGATCCGCGACTGACAAAAATTTCTCCTGCAGGTTTGGAATCGGAGGGTACGAAATCACTTGGGAGAGCGCTGGCAAGTGAGCTTTCTCCCACGGGTGCCAGAGCGTTGGCGACGCGGTGGTGTCCTTTCGAACTTAGCCAAATTTGAAGGTCCTTGGCTGACGTAAGCGCTCTTCGTGCCGAGCGCGTCAAGCTCGGCGTTCCCTTCCACTTCCTCCTTAGAAGACCCAACATGGTAGCAAGATCTTTCAACTCACTTCAAAACATCAAACCAACAAGTCAAGGCACCCAGATCCCTCTCTCCACCTGTCGATATGGCTTTCCGCGAGCACTCGTTCCCGAAACACACGTTACAGCGGCGGGACAGGTCATTCAGCGTCGGTCACGACCGAACACAAATTCTCACAATCCTTGCTTGTGCACCTTTGACCATATTTGTTGCAACCACGATATCAAGGCCCTCTTTACGGATCCAACAACCTGCGCCTTCGCGTTCTACATGACAAAGTATATGACAAAGATGGTGGGTCGTACTTCAATCTACGCTGGGTCAATGTGCTCAACATTTCCGTTTCAGGAATTATCTCTTCACCGATTCTACGCGCTGGCGGCGGCGTCGGCTGAGCTTCACGAGCGTATGAGAGACGATACCGACGGTGATGTCGAAAACGCTCACAAGCTCATCACCAAATGTTGCAACCGAGTAGGAGCGGAAGTTGAATTTTCAGCTCCAGCAGTCGCCCTTTCTTTACTATTCAACAAAGACCATTATTCATCGGAAACTTTTGTCGGCCTTGATTTGGCGTTGTTTGCGAGCCGCGTAGCAGCTTTGGTGGCCTTGACTGAACAGGAGGGGCCAGTCGAGGCCGCAGCAATTGCAGGGGCGGCAGTCGCGGCAGGTCCTTCCGATACGGTAGCTCGCGAGCCAGCGGTATTGGAGCCCAGTTCGGAAGACGTTGAGATGGGCGGAATCACTGGTGAGTCAAGGTCGCTGCGTTGCAACGATGTGTCCTTCTGAATAGTCACGTGTTTAGACTCGGCGGAGGAACAAGGTACGCTGAGGTCAAGTTTCTTCAAGATCGTGTCTCATTAGCATGCCGCAGGATTTGAGTTTGTGCAGATGGAGATCGACGAGAACACGAACACTGTTGTCGAGCACAATCAAGCGGACGACTACCTTTTCCGAAACGAGCAGCTGGAAACGGAGTGCCTGTACCTTTTTGTCGCTCGGTACGAAGTGATCACGAAGGCAGGCGATCGTCTGAACAGCCGAGGAGCTCGCACTGGCTATAGTGCAAATCGGCGCTACGACTTCACGAAATCCCACCCTCGCTTCAAGTCTCACCGTCAGCGAGAGCGCACTCAGCCAATCATTCCTCGTATAGAAGGTCGGTCAGTGCCTCGACGAGATCATCCGGATCCAAAGGTTCGCGAGTGGTACGCCAAATCCATTCTCATTCTCTTCAAGCCGTGGAGGACGCTGGACGACTTGAAAGAAGGCAGCGAATCGTGGGAGAACGCCCTTGCTCGCTTTGATGCGCCTCCAGAGGTTCAGTGCTTCATTGAAAACCTCCAATTCCTTCACAGAATGAAGGAGGACGCGGAGAACGAGCTACAGCAGCGTCAATATCCTCCTCAGGCAATGTCCGGTGGTCTCGATCACGACGAAGACGAAAATGTCGGCAAGCGCTCGTTCGATCTCCTTACTCCCGAAGAGCACGCCAAAGCTTTGGAAGCTCAGCTCGAATCCAATCTTGAAGACAGCTGGAGTCGGACGGCATTATCTATTCTTTCCAGCAAGGGATACTTTTCGTTGAACAAGGTGAGCCTCTTACGCGTGCCTGTGGAGAGTATGTTGGTAATTTAATGTTTTAATCAGGTATCGGAAACTGCTCGCCGCGCGTCAAATGTCGTCTCCGATCCTTTACGAACATTAACTCGCGAAGACATGCAGCAAAAGACGGTATGGGAGCTTGAGTTGAAGGATCAAGATGCAAAAAACGACGCTCGGAGGAAATATGGACGTACTGAAGAAGAAAGACGTCTGGATCTTGATCAGGTAGAGACGTCTTCTAGCGTGAGCTCTGTACTTGATGCTGACAGAGCGCCAACAGATGAGAGGCTTTGGTCGAGTACGCTGACAGCACTTTTCTGACAAGGAGCTTTTGTTGCTAATGCACGTCACTTGCTAGGGAGGACGCGAAGCTCCAGGTATCGGAATCAAGGAGCAAGACGTCAATCAAATGTTGCCCGTAGCTTTTGCGCGACGGTACACTCTAAATTTCAAGCAAACACTTGCCTTTCTCCTCATGGTCAACAACGCTCTAGTTAAAAAGGAAAATCCTAGTGTCGTCAGCGCTCCTCTCCTCGTCACTGGTGAAGGTGGGACTGGGAAGAGCCGAGTTATCAACACCTTCGCGGCTTGGATGGACAAGGAGGGGGAGGTTTGTCGACTCCGCGTCGGTGCTCCTACGGCAACGGCCGCATAAAAAATCAACGGTGAAACTCTGCATCAAATTGCTGGAGTGAAGCGCCAGAAGGCAAAAAAGAAGGACAAAGTCGATGATTCGAATCCTCTTCCCTCCAAGCCTGTCGACCTTGCGATCATCACCGACGCTGTTCGAGCGGAACTTGAGCCGGTGGAAAACTTGATTGTCGACGAAGTGTCTATGCTTGGCCACCAACTCCACAGTCGACTTCACCAGACCTGCTGTCTTGCAAAGTTGGGCTCGTCACTAGGTTCCCACATGGGAGGCATCAATACCTTCTACTTCGGTGATTTTCTGCAGTTTCGACCGGTCTTGGATACAGCTCTGTATTTGCCACCCAAAAAAGGAACTCTCAACCTCTGGCCGAACGTGACCGATGTTGTTATGCTGGATCAACAAATGTGACAAGATCCGGCTCAGCGAGAGTTTATGGAGAGGCTTCAAAAGGTTCAATCCCGCATGTGCGATAAGGACGACTACCTTCTGTTACAAGAGCGTATCATTGGAGCTGTCGACGGTCCAAAACTGGCTCAAAAAGAATGGCAAGACACTCTCTTCATCGTTCAACGCCATCAGCTTCGACGAGAAATCAATCGACGCCGAGCCACTTGTCTCGCGCAGGCTCTCCGACAACCCGTCTTCGTCTCTCCAGCGCAATATAGCTCAGCCAAAATAGCAGTAACGGCCAAAGAGACAAAAGAGTTGTCGCAACTCAGCCCCCGCGAACACGATAACCTTGAGTCGGTACTCCACCTTACCATTGGAATGCCTCTCGTCTTGTACGACAACGACCACGCGTCCCAGGGAATCACCAACGGAGCTTACGGCACTCTAGTTGGCATTCATCTCCATTCCGCAGACGCTGGCTCCTTCGTTGCCGACCGCGGCTTTCAGCAAGTCGTGCTTTGTAACCCGCCAGCTCAACTGCTAGTCAAACTTCGGTCTCCCCACCAGCATCGAGCAAAACTCTCGAATCTCCCTCCCAGCACAATCCCCATTACTCCTCGCGAAGGATCGGTTACTCTCAAGCTGAGTAACTGGACCGACCAACACGGCAGAACTCACACACAGCAAGCCGCTGTGAAAGCACTGCAGAGTCCTGTTTCCGCAGCGTGGGCAGTGACGGATTATCGCGTACAAGGAGAAACTAGGCTGAGGGTTACTGCAGACCTGTCGCCACCACCGGCCGGTCGAATTGATCCTGCGGCAGCGTACGTCGCGATGTTTCGGGTAACAACGTTCGAAGGGCTCTCGTTTCTTCGGAGCTTCCCTTTGAGTGTGCTACGATCCGGTTTAGATGATGAAGTTAACGAAGAGCTGCTGAGGCAGAAAAAGGCGGAGAAGCAAACTCTGAGGCGGATCGAAAGAGTATGTCCATTCAGCCCATAAGCTCTTCACCTAACCGACACAACCATCTCTTCAACAGATGATTGAAAGTCGTGGTTGGAAAACCGAATATGAAGCTTTCGCAGCGGCCAAACACTTTCCTCCAATCTGATCGAGGCGGATCAAGTGATGTAATGTAAACTGAAGTAAGTCGATGTACCAGGAAAGGTGTTTGTGGCGAGCAGCGACGTCTTCCATCCCATACATTGTATGCCCTCAAAATGCATTTGGCAAGGTCCGATATATGAATTAATAAAACAGTCACAACTACCTATTAGCTAATTTATTTACAAGGGAGGCAGGGCGTGTAAGCGGCTGCAGCCAGACCATGGCAATTTTCGCACACACTAGATTGTGGTTCACAGCATTCCGAGTCACTAGATAGCATGATAATTCTCCACCTTCCTTCACAGTCGCTAGGCCATTTTATTTCAAACGCTGTCTGTTTCACGAGCGAACTTGTCTTTCTAGGTGACCAGGCGGTAAACATGTACACTAGAAAAGTAAGCACTCGTGAAACTGCTCGCGCCGGCATGCACTATACTTTTTTTGTAGATCCACTTCAAAGCGGGTCTTGCGTGCATCATCCTTCTTGCATCGACTCCACAACAATGCACCTATTTCTATGCATGTCCCGTAGGACCGCGCATGGACAAACGGGTTAACAGCAAAAAACTGTCTCTTGCAGAATCCCAGACTCGCGTAAAGGACGAGCGTTTCCTTTTCGACTTTGCAAATATCAAAGCACTTTTGTTGCATTCACTAACGTCCCTAGTTACATGAAGCACAAAGTTCCCAGGGGAGAAGGAGGAGACTACTCGAAATATACTAAAACAAGACGTCAAAGTTCAATAGGAGTCGAGGGAGGACGCGTGATGTTCGGGTTCCTTTCGTACTCAGAGCCAAGAAGTCGAACTGAATCCAGAACGAGCTTGACCTTTGTACAGGGAATCTTGGTGAAAGCCCTGGCATAGACCGTGCAGGCAACGATCGATCCGTGGCGAAGATCCGTAGGTGCAATAGTTACTTTCTGGTTGATTGTGTCAGGCGTTGCCTCGGTGCTGTCATAAATGCAGGGGAACTCAAAGCTTTGGGTTTCGTTAGCTCGACTGTGAAGACGGAAAGGAGCAGTAGCAAACGCACTTGTGAGGAAATCAGCGCGAGGTCGCTGAAGACGAAGGCACTTGGACGTTTTTTTGCTGCACCCAATAAGCTCATCAGATTTTAACAGAAAACTTTAATAGCAGGCGTACTAAGTGAGCTTGTGGTCCCAGAGCTTGTAACGAAACGAGCGGTCCATTGCCTCCAACGCTTTGGCGAAGTCGGTGGCGACAGCAGTGGGCTGCTCAATCTCCAACGTCCAATGGTCTTCATCACTTGCTCCAAGCTGAACACGCACAACACTTCCTACAATTAAGAGTTTCTGTATTTGAGGCATTAGCAGTCGTACGCCCAGTAGCAACTGCGTCGAGGCCCACCTTCATCTGCCCATTTTCCATGGCCCACGCATTTTTGTTTGCAAAGGAGACATTCGAGTAATTCACGTTCCCCCAATAGATTCTGTTTCTGGAGAGGCAACCGAAGATGCTGCAACTGCAACCGTCAGGGTGCTTGTACGTCTCAGTAGCAAACCAAGTTACGTACAAGACGAGACGTGCATTTGGTTTCATGATACCCTGCGTGGCAACTGGATAGTTTATTTGTGACATCCGACAAAGAGACGGTGGGAAGTGGTATGAGGAAGGGAAGGCCAACTCGCAGTCGCCGAGGTGGAGTCACATCTCACAGCAACCTTTCAGTCGTTTACGCTTTAGTCAGCTCCGAAGCAACCGTTTGCAATTCCACAATGGTGGTACTCATTTGCAGCAGTACTTTCAATCCGCCGCCACTTGAATAGATGCTTGAATAGAATATTAGGAAAATTTTTGGTGGCGTTGTTCAAGCGAGACTCGATGCACAGACGATACTTTCAATCACCAGACCACTGCAGCCCATTGCAGCTGTCGTACCACTACTTCAGTACCAATCTTCAGCTCCCCAACAGGTAGACCACCAGAACAACGTAAGAGAAGACATGTTACTACTCAGAATTGTACTAATAGAGGCTAGTCGGACGAGTGGGCGCTGGAATGGTGTTTGTCGTGTCGACGTACTCAGAGCTGAGGAGACGAACGGAATCAAGAATGAATTGAGCGGTGGTGGTAGGGTAGCGAGTCCAAGCCCTAGCAAAGCCCGTGCAGGCGACAGTTGATCCTTCCTTGATAGCGCTGGCGTCGACCTCACTGTCGTCGCTGATCGAGATCGGAGTAGCGTTCCTGCTGTCGTAGATAAAAGGAAAGCAATGCCTGAAAAGCTCTCATTAGTTTCTTTTCAATTCAACAGGAAAAGTGTGCGCACTCCTCCTTGAAGTCCTTCTTCGCGCGCTGGAGGTGAAGCTGGCCGTCTGTCTTGATAATGCTATGAGTCTGTCAGGTTGAGCCACGGGATACGTCGAGACGTGCTTACTACTCGAGCTTTGGATGAAGGAGTTTGTTGCGGAAGAAAGTCTCCAGCATCACCAAATTCTTCTTGAAGTCCTGAGCAACCACGTCGGGCTCTTCGAGAACAATCAACCAAGTCTTCGAAAGCTCATTATGACCAAGCTGAACACGCTGGACCTTTCCGACAATCATGAAGCACTGCTTCTCATTTTAGCCACTGCTTTGCGCTGTCGCAACCCAGAATGGGCACTTTCCTTCATCTGGCCCTCCTCCATAACCCACGCATTCTCGTCCTGCAAGAGCAATTTGTCGAAGTCCACATTACCCCAGTACATCGGGTTGATGGTTAGGTAGTCGAACAAGCTGTGGGCGCAACAATCAGCGTCAAGCGCCCAATTGTTGACCACCTCAACGGGCAAGATGTACAAGATGAGATGAGAGTTTGGCTTGAGGATGTTTGGTAATTGACCACGCAGCACAATTTTTGACGACATGAGTGCTCGATTAGATGATGAGAGAAAGAAGCCAAGAGTTGGTGGCGTTGCGACGGCTAAAATTCACCCGGTGCTGTGCACGCGTGCAGCAAGGGTTGCAGTAGAGCTGCTTGACAAAACGGATGTTGCACACCTAAGCCAATTCGTGAAACCCAGTACCAGTGACGAGCTCAGAGTGACGGAAAGCTGTGAGACCACTCAAGCGAAGTCGACGCCCTGGCGTCAATATTTCATTCTCAAGAGATGCATCAAGACACAAGGCTGCGCATGCAAAGTTTGTGAAGCAAATCAAAGTTCCAGTGGTACCAAATGGAAGCGGAAAAAAACTACTGTGACCTGGAAAAACTCAGATCTCGAATGCCACGGTGGGGGCGGGGGAAGTGAGAGGTGTGTGGTCTTCGCCGAGAAGACGAACCGAGTTCAAGTCGAACCTTCCACCCTCTCCACCAGGAGCTCCGGTCGTCCATCCGCCAGCGACAGCTGGGTAGGTCCACCCTTGCGCGAAAGCGGTACACACCACAATGGAGCCCTGGCCTGACGAACTCTGACGCAAGTCGGAGCTTTTCGTTAATCCGGGCGGGAGTGGACATCCCGTTGTCGAAGATTTCAGGGAAACTGGGTCTATCCAGTAAACATTAGATCACATCGCCCAGAATTCTGAGAGGTGACGTACAAATCGGCGAAGTCGCTGTAGTTGCGTTCGAGGTAAACTCGGTTGCGACTTCCGGCGCTGAAAGAGTGAAATGGTGTCAAATCTTATGCAAGCCAAACCGCTAGAAGAGAAGAACTTGCAAGGGAGGATTTATGTCTTGAGCAGTCCTAAAGGCTTGACGGAGGCCAAGCAGTTGCGCGCTAAAATCTCGCGCCACATACTGAGGTCTCTCAAGCTCAACCATCCAGTGATCGAGAAAATCGGATTTCCTGAGGTGAGACTTTGTGACCTTTCCAATGAGGAAAAATCCCTGCGATGGTGGACTTCAGTGGGGAGGCGCGCGTAGCAGCGCTACTAGTAACGTACTTTCATTTTCCCATCCTCCTCGAGCCAACCGTGCGCAAAGGCCCTCCTAAGCAGATGAAACTCAATGTTTCCCCAATAGAGAGGTCGCTTGACCAAAAAGGCGATCATTCTAACGCCACGGTGTCTTGTTAGCAGCTAGCGGGTTGCGCAGTGGCGAACAGAACAAACTTGTCGAGACGATCCTGTGCGGCGTACTCACTCTCCAGGAAAAAACGTGGTGCGAGCGCGGACATGTATGTGAATGCCAGAAAGTGAGTGGTAGAGAGCAAGAGACAAAGCTCGGCGGTGGCACAATTCACTTGCGCCACCGCCGCGGAGTGTGAATTCTCAGGCGGCCGATTCGCAGGTCATGTTGCGCAGCTGTCAGAGTACATACTGACTTGTAGATGAAGGTTCTCAAAGCTGTAGTCACTGCATACTGCACAGGTAACACCTAAAGTTGCTGCTCAGAGTAACCTTGCACCTTCCTGGTGTACTCTTCGGTGCTCGGCTTCGTCGCTTTGTCGCTCTCAAATCACATTCCTCGCGACTACGTTTTTGCTCTCAAATCGCATTCCTCAAGACAACATAGAACTTGCATTTCGAATGTACTAAACAAGGCGGAATAGACTACAGGAACGAAGAGCATCGAACACCAAAATTTAAAAGTCGAAGGCTTTGATGGGAGCTTGAGGCACGGTAGGCTTGACTTCTTGACCGAGGTAGCAGACAGCGTTGAGATCGAAACGCACTCCAGCTTGCGAACCTACTGCAAGCGGATGCGTCCATCCGTGCGCGTACGCCGAGCAAGCGACGATGGACCCCAGAGTGATGAGCGACAACGAAGCGGGAATTTTGTTCTTCAGCGTCTCGGCAGTGGCCTGCGACATGTCAAATACCTCTGGAAATATGTCACTGGTACAGAGGTCAGCTAAGAGGTCAGCTACGCTCAACGTATAAACAGAAGCAACGCACAGAGTGGGGAAATCCATGTAGTCGCGCTCCAGACGAATCGCTCCAGGACTTCCTGCCCTGTCACCCAAAAAGAATCAGGCATAACGACTTCACCCACAAGCGAAGCCCTGTTTGCTGATTGGACCTATACATGGAGCTATATAGCGCCTCGAAGTTTTTGGTGAAGTCCTTTGCGACATATCGCGCCTGCTTAATCTCGATCATCCACGTCTGGCGCTGCGACCTCTTTGCAAGCTCGACGGAATGAACGCTTCCAATGAAAACAAAGCCCTGGTTACGTTTTGGTGTGAGTGCAATCCGAGTACCACTGATTGCCATCTAAATGACAGACCTTCATCTTGCCGTTCTCCTCGAACCACCCGTCATCATGCTGCAACGTAAGAGAGCGATAGACTATGTTCCCCCAGTACAAAGGCCGTTGAGAAATCAACGTGATGACACTGCTCGTGTAGATCGCTGCCAGCTCCTTCCAACCAGCGAATCGCGGTCAACTCCAATGAACGTGCCGCTTTAGAACAACCTGGTCGACTTCCTCAGGCGCAATTGCACGTTGGTCCATGTCCGACGTCATCTGAGGCATGTGGCGTGAGAGAAAGAGAATTGACAGTTGCAGAACGCACAAGTCACCGGAGTGCACGGACCTTCGCCGGAGATTGGTTGCGCCAAAAGTGACCGTGGCGTGACTACCTGCTTTCGACTCATTTCTTCACCGTTCATGTCTGGCTCACGGCAACACGAGTATACCAACAAAGCTATGGAGCCTGACAGTCGCGTCGACTCGTAAGTAAAGAACGGACGCCACATGGTCGGGACGCTGATGGAGGTTGCAGACTCGCCTACTTTATCTCCAAGTCCCAAAAGTACTGGGCAAACGTAGATTTCAACACACTTGACCTGAAAAACGCAAACGCGTGGCTGGAGAAGGACGGAAAGCCAGAAGTAAGGCGTCTGCCCTGCCGTCAGCATACCAGCTCCCACTAACGTTGACGAGCAGGGCTTCACAGTTGTGGGCAGAGTTTCCCGAGTTGAGCTTACCAGAAACGATACCATGAAATTCTATGTCATCGAGCTCGAGGAACCGGACATAGTCGCGAAGGATTTTAAGAAAACACTCGGAGCTCTTCACGACGCCTTTCGCCTCAAGTTCCGACACTCGCAACTCAAATAGTACGCATTCCTTCTTGTCCTTACCCTCCAAAAAGGAGACTTCCACAGACCGCATGCCCTTCTTTGCAGTATGGAGCCGATTGCAGCATTTCGTATTGAGCGCCTTCGCAGCGATTTTGGCGACAAGTACTTGAAACACGCTGCGCGCGACAAGAAACGTCCTTACTGACTCAATTCTACCCAGTCACGAGCTTCCTCGAGTTTACGACATCCGCTTTTCCACATCAGCTACCCTCAACTCCCCTATTCCAATCAAGCCGGACCAGATTTGCTGTGGAGCAATCGTCGCCTGCTCCGCGTTTGCCAAAGCTGACTCGCACTACCCAGCAACTAGTCCAAGGTTTGTTCTGGACTCCGTACGGCTACTCGGAAACGCATACATAGTCACTAGGAACTACACACCAGTTCCGGAAGGTCCTCTCCAAATTTAAGCTTGCCCGTCACTGCGCCGTACCTCCCTCTTATCTCTTTTCTCGCACTCTCCCTCTTGATAGTCGAATGCAATAACCCTTCAGCAGTTGACGCACTGCTATGAAACCTCCTCTGCATCAAGAAACCAACTGAATTAAGTGAGAAAGAAGTCCATGAGAGGCCGAAGTCAACCGGAAGTCGGGTGGAACCGAGCGCGGCGACAAGTCACCGTTGACACTGGAGAAGAGTGTCCGGGTTCCACGTCCGACAGTCGGTCGCCGTCGTGTTGTATCTCACGTGGAGCTGTTCACGCTGTGTCGACCTCGTACCGACGAATAGCACCATGTTAGAAAGCCGTAAAAGTATCTCTGCTAGTTGCCACGGCAGCAGTAGACGCGCTCCAGGCGGTGAGCGGAGCATCGCAATATGACCTTGCCTTGGAGCCTCTGGCACCTTGTCGGTTCAAACGAAACAAACTTTGACTCATTTCATGGCTCTTCCCGGGTACGGGACCGAGAACGAAGCGGTAGCGAAGAAGCGCGAGCGTAGCCGAACGCGCGACGGGCTTGGGAAGTGCCAGGGTAAAACCTGGCCAATAAGCATTAAAAAGGGAACAACCAATCTCACATATTCTTTCAGCCAACGGACTTTTAAATCAGAGTCAATCCACCCCTTCGGACTGACCGCAAATGACGGCCTCCACTCATCCACTCCGAAATCACTCCACCACTTGCTGAGAACTCGAGTACCCTTAAAGATTATCAAGGGGTTGACCCAAGTGCCGTCACCACAGATTCCGGAGAGAATAGAGATGTTCTCACGACCACCAGCTGCAAAATTTCATGTGTCAGTGATGCGGCGGCAGCGCAAGACTCAATAAAAAATGCAGATCACGTACATCCTTTGACGTAAGGGCGGGACATCTTCTTGCTGATGATCTTCTTCCCTCCGTGCATGCCTGATCGACGTCCTGTCTCAACAATGTTGTAAATAGGATGCCAAGTTTTCTCGTCGCGGGGGTCAAGTCCAAGAGCTTTGCAAGACTCCTCCCACTTTCAAGCAAGTCAGCCAAATTTACCAACGAAGAATGGTGAGAGAGAGATCTGAAACTCACAACTTTAAACCAAATTGACATCTGCTTCGGGTTGGCCATTGAAGCCCGCTTCGCTTCCAAGAGCTGGCTTTTCATGATGTGGAGATTGGTGTTGTGGCGGAGAAGAAATCGGTACGTCCAGTTCTTCCCTAGCCTTGTTGGATATTCTGTCTTATCTGTACTGCCGGCCAGCTTTCCCTTCAGAGCGATGATTTGGAGTGCCGCCAGACGGAGCTGACGGTGCAAAAGTGGGTGTGCGGCGAGGGAAAGACGCTCGAGGTAGACGCAGAGCTGCTCCTCCTCCTCAGTAGTCAGAAGAGAAAGCGAGCTCTGGTGACGATCTGGAATGAATCCCAGCTTCAGCCACCGGCCTATGCTTTGAGCAGGTACTCCAAACTTTCTGGCGGCGGCAAGCGTGAAGAGTCGTTCAGAGGAAAGGGCGTCGAAAGCTCCCTGTTTGGCTTGCTCTGAGGCTTGCCTGGAATGTGGCGATGGGAGAGCAGCCCTGGTGCGCTCGGTACGGATTTTAGGCATGATGAAGGTGATACCTAGTTGAAGACAAACAACAAGCCGCGAAAGCTTGCGAAGTCAGTCTCGCGCGCGTCAGCGGCTGAACTCGGAACCCGAAGGCCAGTGCACTCAGTCACGTTATCTTACATTTCTTCTCTACCGGAAAACATAGCAATCAACTTTATACGAGGTGTTGAGGCTTAGCTATTGATTAGCTATTGATGAATGAATGTGCACCATTTGAGAAAAAAAGGTCGCGCCCAGCCAAATTGGCAGAGTGCACCACAAACCGGGGTGCATCACTGACTGGTGAGACGTGGTGGTTTCAACAGAACTCGAATGTACTGTACTGTTATTGAGATTTACTAATACTGGCCATACCGCCCAAACGTTGGCGGGCTTTTGGGCAGTATTTGGGTGAAAAGGCCACATTTGGGCTTGCGAGCCAGATTCTTTCCAACCAAACTTGTCTACCCAAACTTGGACCAAATTATGCAAGGGGGCGAAACGATGAGAATTCTGCCCTTGCCGCGAGGTGTCCAACCAATTCGTGTCGACCCTATTAATTCGGCAAGCTTGTATTCCGCAGTCACGATTTTGTAATTCCATCGTCATCCAACCCAAAAACTAGATCGAAGCGCGGCGGTGTCGAAGTACAATGGAAAGGAGATGTTTAGTGAGCTCGCAGCCACCTGGATGGCGCGTTGATACGAGTGATACAAGCTGTGGGCGAATAAGTTAGCTTCCGATAGAGCAAGACAGTCATGCAAGACCTACCGTAAATCATCGCCAAAATGCCCGCCTCCTGTGGTCTCCAGAGAATTGAGCGAACCAACGAACCGCGGCGGGGACTGACATCCTGTCCTTCACGGCGCGTAGAATGGTACGGAGGGAAGTGAATATGGGTTGGGGGGGTCGATCGATTACTGGCTGTTCTGTACGACTAGGCATCGGTGTGAATAGCGAGGATTCCGGGGGACAAGAGTTGAGGTGGTTGGCGGAGCAAAGGAGAGTGACTTGTGTCGCGGCGGGCTCTACTTTGCGCGACGTCGCTGGCAACGCCTCTACTTGCGTCCGCTTTTTCGCACTTTCGGCTCGCTCTTTTCTGGCGGCAGAACCGTTCAGACGAGCCCGGCCAAGAGGGTGGCCGAATCAGTAGGTGCGTTTCGGCGTTTCTGCAGTGTGCGCGAAGCCACAGCTCGCGGCGGTTTTTCTGAGATGCATCCGCTGATATCGCTTCTTGGTCTTCATCTCATCAGTACTGGTCTTGCATTATGGCGAAGGAGAACCAAGACGACAAGAAGGACAAATCCGAACGCACTCCCTCCCCCGATCTCGACCTCAACACGCTCGAGATGCGTTTCGGGCACTACAGAACGACCACCCAACGCCGTGGTCTGCACAACGCTCCCGACCGGCAAACGGGTCAGAGTGCGTTTTATCTCATTCATGTATTGTATAGTCGGTGCCTAATTTTTTTCTCTGGCTCAGCTCTCCTCTCAGTAACCCTTTCTCTCCCGCAACGAGCAGCACCGTCCGCATGGAGAGAGCGCCGCGTGCACCGGTTCTCGCGCTCGCGGTGATTCCTCCCCTCACCAATCCGCCTTCGTCTTGTGAGTTATGCTCTGTACTCTCTAGCTGAGGCGCGATGTTGACAACTTCTTTTTCTTTGCAGCGCCTCTCAAGACGTACACCCCCGAGGAATGGGAGGCTCTAAAGGACAAGGAGAGTGTGAAATGTGCTGAGATGATTGTCAGTGCTACGGAAGCCGATGTCCCGATGGATATCGGTGAGTCGGGCGGTCCTGATGCGAATAACGGGGAAACGTCAGAAGTTGGGTCACCTCTCGCTGACAACTGGAGGGCAACGAGGCACCTGGTGAGCTCTCTCATTTCAGTAAGGTGGGCGAAGATTACGATGGGAGCTGACAACATCTTAATTTTGCTGTTTGCGGGTCCAGACACTGCTACCAGGCTTGCGAGGCAGGCAGCGGCTCTCCGCGAGCACCTCGAGGCCCCCTACTGGGACCTTCGCGGCGAGAGGTTGGCCAACCTGCTCAGCATCATCGAGCAGATGATGGTGGCCGCTACTAGGAGGGATGAGGCGCTCTATGCGTGGCTCTTTGAACAGCTTCAGAGGTGTTTGATGTGATCTGATGTCAGTGACTCGGCGGTGGAAATCTGGTAGCGGGTTTTTTCTCTTTGTTTGTCAGCTTCACTCGCAATCAAGCTTGTTTGTGCCTCTCAAACATGATTTGTGCTTGGATGTGAAGTTTGAAGCGACTCCAAGCTTCAGTGGCATTGAGCAGGTGTGATTTCTCGGCTTTGACTCGCAGACTCGTTCGCGGGGCAGGCAAAAATGTACGTTGAATCATCTTGAATTACGTGCTGAGCTTCACGGGAGAAAGACTATGGTGGGCTGTTTTCGCCTTCTGGTCGGGCCTGGTATGACTTTCTGATCTCCTCCTTCGTTTGCTTGCGTCACCGGGAGCCTTCCCACTTCAGCACTCGGTCGCGCGTGTCTGGGGGGACCGTGAATAGGGCACGTTCGTCGGCGTGGAGAGAGGGAAGATGTTGAGGGTGAGAATTGTGGTAGTGAAGCTGAGTGTGGGCGCGCCAGATGTTGGTAGGACAGCGGGAACATGTAATGATAACGTTGTCGGAAGGTGCTTCGACAGAGGAATGGGCGGCGTTAGCGAACTTGATGTTGGGTGGTTGGAATGGACAATTCGTGTTGAACTGGGCTTTGGCTTTGCCTTTGGGCTTTGTAAGAGAGGTCGAACATGCGACACCTCCGCAAAACCCGCAAAAAAATGCAGGGAGCTACAATGACAGCACGTCAGCGTGGCAGAAGCAGGTTCAGAGACGAGAACGAACACCAGGAAAGGCCTTCAAACCAGACTCCTTCTCCAGCTCGGGACTGGCAGTGACAATGTGGTGTGCGAAGAGATGGTGGCGAGCATCTTGAAGTGTGAGTCGGGCGGTACAGCCGGGTGCTGGGCAGTCGAGTTTAAAAATTGGTGCAGCAGGAAGGTGTAAGGCGTTGATTTCGGGCGTTTTCGACTTGAAATTGTGTGGCAGCGGTGCGCTAGAAGGGATGGTGTCTGTGGTGTCTGACCCTGCCAAATGAAGCCGAGGTGTCAGATTCACGAACTATGAGCTGTGCCTAAGGGGACATACGAGTGCGATAAGGAAACGTGTCAGATTTCCCTGGTGTCTTCCTCTGAAGTTTCTTGCCGTTGGATTGGGCGGTGGCGCGAAGGCGGTCGAATGATGCTGTCAATTCGGTGGTGGGGAATCTCAGAAACCCGCTCTTCCCTCCCTTCTTCCCAACTACAGCACATTGCAAAACCTCAAAGTCTTCGCCTCCTATGGCAAAACCGCGGCCAGACTGTCCGAAATCTTCGAAATCATTGAGGAACTCCCATCCGGCGGGGCTGACCTCCTCAAATGATTCCAAGTCTCCGCCGGGTCCGATGCGTTTGACAGTCCAACTCTCCTCGGGGACGGCTTTGAGCTTGAGAATGCGAGCGTGGAATTTGACGTTGGGATCCCTTTGGCGAGAGATTGGGACGGTGTTTGTCAATCCGCCATCTTCTCCAAGATTGATGATGGTGGCAACGGCAACGGCGAGGGAGGGGCAATTATCTGATTCAATGAGGAAGGCGATAGTAGTGGTGCAGGTAATGAATTCGTCGTCGGTGATGAGAGTAGGGTCGATGGGATGAGACTCCGTTGAGGTGAGCAAGCGTTTCTTCTTGTCGTCTCCCGGGGCGAACCAAGCGACTCTCGAGCCACGATCCTTCGATTTCTTGAAGACCTTCTGTTCCTGGCCAATCTTCTTTGCGAAAGCGGCCTTCCGGAGTTGACGGCCGTTTCCAAGCGTGGTCGTGGTTCTATTGATTTTGCAAAGTACAGGTACGTGCTGGGTGTCGTCTCGTCAGCGCGTCGTCAACTCAAACATAGTTTAGTGGACCGACTTCAAAGATGTCCTCATTGTCTTCTCCTCCCTCCCGTAACTCCATCTCAGCCTCCATATCCCCTCCTTCTTCATCCTCATAAAGGAAGTCGTTGTCGTCGGTATCCCTCTTGGGTAGTCAGTGGTGAATGGATTGATGACTTCGCCTTCAGGTTGTGATGTTGTTGAGAACGAGGGAGAGAATGGATCAGGGAAAATGCTGGCGGCGGGTAATGCTTCGTTCGAGGTGACAGATGTCGCTGAGCTGACGCCAAGCTCTTGAGCGTGGGGATCAGAATGAACCTGGGATTCGGTAATCGGCTGGATCACCGTGATCAACTCGTCGACTTCACCTGTTGGCTCATCCACCTCTCCCTGCATATGCCTCGCACCAATATGTCCGTTGCCATGCGGGCTCAATAAGTCGAAGCCTTCCTGCCCCAGAACAATCCGCAAGTCGACCTTCCCCGCCGAAATGACATTCTCATCAAAAATTTTCTGCGCTCTCGCCAAAGCACGGTCCCAGACAAGACCGAGATCCACGTCTCCCACTCGCCGGCTCCCCGTCTCGTCTCGAGGTCGAGCCTCATGCAGCGCGCGTGCGGAGGCGAAGTCCAAACGACGATCCTCCAATTTCCATTCGGGAAACTCGGCCTGAATTTTACTGATATTTAAGGCTCGACCAGCTTTCCGAGCCAGCGATGCCGCGGTGACCGTGGAATCGTGCGAGAGCGTCCGAATAATACCAAATAATGACTCCAATGAGTTACTCCCGAACATGCTCAAGAAGAGCTCATAGTCTTCTGAGCACAGCTTCGCCTTCGCGACCAAAAAGACCATGTTTTGTATAGTTGATTGGAAGTTGTGGTAGAGCTCCCAGTTGACCGAATGGTTCCCACCCGTAAAGCGGAGTGCGAAAAGTAAAAAGGCCGCCGTAATGACTCTCGAGCTGGTCCGATAGCGAAATATCGGGCTTGATGTACGGATCGAGAATAAGACGAAAAACTTGTCCAAGGAAGTTGAGAGCGAGCCGAGTGTGTCTGAGGGTAGGGTTCCAGTCGTCTGGCGGCGGCGAAAGGTCGTCGATGGAAAGGAGGAGTTGGCGCGCATTCAAAACGTTCTGGCGGTCGTCGGGGAAGAGTAGAAGCAGGAGTCTAGCAAGGGAGAAGTTGGGGAGATGGTGATGGAGATGGGAGAGAGTGATCATGGAGGTGACCTTCCATTGAAATGTGGAGATACCATCTTTTCGACGAGGGAGTGTAGCAAACCTGAAGAGCGAAGGTCCAGTCAGGTATCTGCCATCTCAAGAACAATAAAGTGGAGGCTTACCGCTTGAGGAGATGTCGCATGTCGTAATCGACACAAATTTCTTTCCAACGACTGCAGCGGTAGCACATCCCCACCAGCCCTCCCAGAATCTCCCACAATCTGTTTCCAGCGCAGACAGTTGCGGTCAGGTAGATCAGGTGGAGAGCCTTTCGCCTATTATTGTCGCCGTCCGTCCCAATACACCAAACTTCTGCATTTCCCATCAGCTGGCACGCCACCGTTACGGTCCGAATGATTTTAGAGATCATTCCGAATTCATCCGTAAATGTCCTCGTTTTATTTGTTGCCGAGAAGACGAAGGGAATGCACCATGTCATGCTTTTAGTCATGAATTGGAGCGCGACGACGGTGGCCTCGGACGCATAGCCTGGGAGTTGTCGAAGGAAAGTGCCGACGTGCGTCATCTCTTCTTCGGTGTTGACGCTCATCGACTGATCGGGAGGAATGTCCTCTCTTGCCGGTCCTCGAATTTTGCCGCCTTCTCCTGCCACCTCGTCAAAACAGGGCCCCTCCTCGATCGCTATCTCATCCATCACAATCGACACGCCAATCTTGTGCGAGACACCAAACGTAGGCTTGCGACGCTTGAACGCTTCGGCGGGACGGACAAATTCGGAAGAGGAAGGGTCAAACAGAGGCGGCGGAGGAGGAGGTGGTGGAGGAGGTGGTGGAAGCTGAACAGTAGCTGAAGTGAGGGGAGGTGCCGGCGGCGTCGTTGTTGCCACTTGGCTCGAAGAGGAAGTGATGTCGTGTCCATCAGTCGCGTTGGATTGTGAAAGAGAATCAAAACTTTCGCTGGAGTGAGGCCCAGGGGGGGAGGAGGAATGGAAGTCATGCGCGCAGAGGACGAATCCGGACCGGGTAGAGAGGATGTTGTCGAAAGGGGAGCTACAGCGGTCGCATCAAAGATGAATAACTTCATATCAAAGTAGTTAAATAAAACCGGAAACTCACTGAGACCCTCGTTGGGCTCGAAACAACCCGCTCTCGTCAAGTTTTCCATCATCTCGGCGTGAGTTGGTACTGCTCGATTCGACACCAGCGCCGAGATAGCTGCATAGGTCTGCAGAGTTCTGACCCCAGGAAGGCCCTGTGCCACGCTCGCGGCCTTTGCTGGGCGCCTCCCTGCGGTCAAATACAAGTACATCACCCATTTGAGCAGCGGATTCGACCAACGATAGACATGATAGTTTCCCGCGTCGGCACTGTCGATTTTAGCCGAGATTGCAGCTGCCCCTGCCGGATTACAACCTTCCAGCATGCCTCGAATGAGTGCCGGAACCTGCTGATAGGTCAAGCGTCCGATTTGGACGACCAAGCTTCGCCACGACATCTCGCGCTTCTGGCTCTCCTTCAAATCTTTCATCTAGAGCACACACAATTGTCAGCAGAATCTCGCAGGCAGAAGCTCTAATCCGACTCACCCACCTCTTGAGAAGTGCATTCTTCTCCGCCTTCTTCCGCACCACGCTCTCGATCTCGCGCGGGGTCTGCCACTTAAATGCCGCCTTCGACTCCTCGGATGGTGCTTTCCCCAGCTTCAAAGGTTTCGACTCCATCTGAAGTTTGAAACACGGTGTGCAAGCCTGTTGACCCCCCGCCGCCCTCCTACTGCAATCGAGCGACCTCACCACCAATCCGACAACGGGCCCGGGGAATATCCTCGACTCCCATCTCTCCTCCTCCAGGATGCAATCCTTCCGCAATTTTGTCTTAGGATGGAGTTTGATCGCCTGCCCCGCACAAAAGTGGCTCCCCGGTCCGTAGAACAACGAACTCGGGATGCCTTTGCTCAAACTCGCCTCGCTCAGACTTTGTCTCACGCCTTTCGCGTGACGAGCTCCTGGTATCGAGTTTTCCCCGGTTTGCGGAGCCGGAGTTGAAAAGGTCAGGGAGGGGAGATTGGTGCGTGAAGAAAGAGTGCCGCCTCGAGGGAGAGCGTATGGCGCTGGTCAATCGACTTGCTCCTTCGACCTTGCCGTCGCACCGAGAAGGGAAGAGAGCTAAGGGTCTGGACCTCGGTAGGGGAGAAGAGGGATATCGTAGGCGCTGTCGAATGGATTTTGGTCGTAGGTGAAGTCGGAAGGAAAAGAGGTCGACGCAAACGACGAGGACGAGTTCAGTACGGCTGTTGCCGTCGCCTGCGACTGGCGTTCCAAACATTGCAGAGATCCCTCGTGGCTGGGCTGTATCCCACCCACTAAGGAAAGCTCAAGGCCACATGAAGGGCAAGCCCACTGCAATGTTACGCAATTGGCTCTCAACGTCCGCGCCGCCCCGCACAAAACAAAAGCCACTCACGCTTGCCTCCTCCACGCCTGCCATCACCTTTGACCGCTCCTTCTTTAAGCCAGCCCTAATACGTGACTTCGACTTCTGTTGCCTAACCTTGCGCTTCTCCCGCGCTGCAGCGTCCGCCGCCTTGCGTCCCTCTTCGGGCATGTCACTGGGACGGCGACCACGGCGGATAACTGGTGCGGGAGCAGCTGATTCCGAGTTTCTTGGGGAGGAGTGAAGGTGAGGAGAGGAACGGGAATGATTTGCAGAGTGGTGACCGAGTAGAGTTGAGATGCGCATGGCGACAAGGAGGTGGGAGTGATGACGCAGAAGCAGCCAGGAAGTCGACGCGGCGACGCGAGCGACTCCTTCATTGAGTCGCGAGAGAACGAACGAATCACATGACTACATCGGTGTGCGCCGACACAGCCTGTGCAAGGGGGAGGAGGTGTTGTCGTGCACACTGAATTGGGTGAGAGGAGCTCAGAGGTCCGAGCGCCGGTGTTCAGCCGATGATTTCTAATTGCAGAGACAGGCTACCTTTTCGTCGCCCCATTAGGCACGATTCTAATCGTTTCGCCCCCTTGAATTACGAAGGCTGACACCCAAATTCCGCCCAAAAGACACCGAAAAGGCCCGACGGAGGTTGTATAGGGGCGTACCGGGTTGATCCATTCAACCCAGCCACCACAACACCTTTGCTTCCTCATTTCTCAACTCTTTGCTTTCAACTTTCATTACTCATTACTCATTGTTTACGTTTTGTATAGCACTTCCTTGACTCACCACAATACATGTCAGGTGGTTGTTATCTTCCCTGCACAACCGGTCCAAGGGGACAGCTGTGCACATTGCCCACTGCAGGATCAGGGGGACACTAAAAGCTGACTCAAGGATTTGTGTACAGTCAGTCAGGAGTTCCTCCTAGCTCAACTACATCACTAAGCTGCGAGAGAGATCTGTCAAAGACTAGATCAGTCGGAACTCTCCAGTGCAAGCCTCTAGCAAACACGACTCTGTAGTTTCATACCTGTCAAAGACTCGATCAGTCGGAACTACATGTAATGACTATTAGTTCTATGAATTTAGTAAGTGACAAGGTGTGAAGGACTGACCTCTCCAGTGCAAGCGTCTAGCAAAC